>CAIGRB010082918.1:50552-78325 GCA_903798255.1 Fraxinus quadrangulata | reverse complement strand
CTGTGGTTGTCTATAACCCTGATGTGGGCTATGAACATTCGATTGTGACTGGTTGCCAGGCTTCCAAGCTTGAGATTGTTGCTGTGATTGATTATGTTGCCGCAACTTAGGACACTGAACCTTCCAATGACCTTTCTGCTTACAGAAACTGTACTCATCTGGGACAGCCCTTGCGTAAAACTTATTCTGATTATTAGAGAGTGACTTAGAAGGTACTGATAACACAGAGGGATTAGAAGTAAAAAGAATTCATTTTTCAGAATAAGATTTAAGACGTGTTTCTTCGGCCAATAACTCACTGACAACTGAGTCAACAGAAGGAAGTGGAGAACGATGCAAAATTGAACCTCAAATCACTGCGAAATGCTGTTAAAAATTGTATCAATCGTTGCTGCTCTCTATGAGCAATATAGGCAGTACATGCATTTAATTCTGCCGATTCTGTAAGAGTCAATTGTCCCAAAGATCTGTAATAGCAGAATAAAACTCCTGAATACTTATATTCTTCTGCTGAAGAGCTCGTATGTCATTCTCCAATTGATACTGCTTTGCAAACTTTGATTGAGTGAATAACCTTTGTAGATGATCCCAATCCTCCTTTGCTTTCACCAACTCTCTACTTATGGAATGCTCAACAGAATTGTTAATCCAAGTAATAATTTTTGAATTGTTTGCTTCCCAATTATCTATTAAAGCAGGATAACCCTCATCAGTATCTCTAGGTTTCACAAAAGTTTCAGTAACATATCTCCACATCTTCTTACCTTTAAGAAAATTTCTCATCACATAACTCCAATACAAATAATTCTTTTCATCCAACCTCACACTCACAGATTGAAGCGAATCGTCTCTTTCAGTAGCCATAATTAAAAAATAAAAGGAAAACCAGATTCGCAAAAGGGAGGAAAACGAAATACCAGATTGCAGAAATCGAATCAAAACGAAACACCAAATCGCAGAAAAAATTCAAAGAAATAAAAAAAAAGGAAGGAGAGGCTTGGATTTCATTGATACTGTATAATAAAATTGAATACAAAAACTTAAATATAAAGAGAATATTTATAAGTTAAATAAAGGAAACTAAAGACTATTCTACCCTTAATAAATAATAAAACAAAATAAGCTAAATATTTTTTAACATAAATGATAGAAAGACAACTATCATTCGCAATCAATGTAGTTTTCAAAATGTGTTTAACAGAAATTGTAATTGAGAATAGTTGAGGATTCGCCAACAGGTATATTGAACCAATGATGAATAGTAATACTAATCAGTCGAGCGATTTATGCATGCCGATTTTTTTGAGCAGTAAAATTATGCGTTTAAGACAGAAAGGAGAAATATTCTTCAAGGAACACTAGTAATTCATGCATATACATAAATCTCTGAGCATATGCATTATGCACTATGCGTAAAAGAAAATGAAAAATCTTGCAAAAGTATGGAGATAGGCATCATACCTTTTATAAGCAAATTAACATAGCTCCAGACCAATATGAATTCATGCAGGAAATTGACAACAAAGGATTCTGACAAAAAATTTTGTATTTTGTCTAATCTAAGATATCTCGTATGTGAAGTAGCCAACAGAAGCATTCTCATGTAATTAATATAAAGATATACATTATACTGAAAGGAGGAGAGAAAATTACTAGCGGGTTGTGGGGAGCCCATGGATTGTAAATCTCTTAAGTTAGGGTTTGAACTTTGAAGGATCAGCAGGAATTTTAAAACCAGCTCATACTAGCCACGAACCCTTATCCCACTTGTTTAGAGTTCAGTCAAGATCAATGGCATTATCAGTTGTGACACTTATAGGAACAGGAAAGAAGCTCCAGTACAGACTGGTTGGGCTTTGCAATGTAGAATTATAGACTACAGACTGGCAATGTAGATGATTTCATTTGATCAGTATTAAAGATTCAACTTTGAGATTAAAAATGATTTTAATCTACTTTCACATTAGAGTTTTAGCAAGTTCTAATTTGACGTCACTTGTATATAACCATACAAAGCTGTATTGAGCATATTCAACACATTCTAGTGATCAAACATGAGAGACATGATATACAAGTTTTCCCATCGCGTCCAATGAATTATTGATCAAACTAGCTTTTCAATAAACCATTACAAATTAAAAGATATTCAATGACCCCAAATTATTAGACACTTCAAACAGGAGATACCATAACATATTCCTTCGGCACAGCCAAACCTCCTAATTACCATATATCCCAAAATTTCAATCACACAATATATAAAACAATTTTTTTTCTAAGATGATTTAAAACTAGAATTCACATCAAACAAGTTGGGAACAGCTGAGTACCTGAAATGGGCCAAATGGGATGAAACAATGAAGAGCAGCACTGCAGCGAAGGTTGGAGAATTGGATTTTGCACTTTGCAAATTTGTGGGAAATCTACAAAAGCTCCTATTTTTAACAGTTAAAACAAACACGTCCACGGGCTACAAGTTCACAATTACAAACTTCAGACTCAGATAATCTAATGTGTAAATCAAAACTGCCGTCCTGCTCTTACTCCAATAATAAACACAAAATTTAAAAAGATGAATACAATTTTATTTGCATATATGTGCAATACAAGAATTTAAATATTTTCTGAACTACGTACAAATTGTGTCACAAAATACTGTACTATTTATTGAATTGTCTCTCTTTCCAGGCTTTACTTATTAATTTATTTATTTTTTGACTTTAGCTTAACGGAACCGAGTTGTCACATGTTCTTCGGTGGTATGTGAACATCGCACATGATTGACTTGTAGTATCCAACACATATGTGTATATCATCAAGCAAGATAAGTTATTATTACTAACCTCAAATACGGTGCGATTGGTAGGAGATACCTATAAATATAGTAAAAATACTAATAGATCACAGCTATAATCTGGAGGTCACATAAATAACCATAAAGGTCACAATCCTAATTTGTCAACATATTAGATCACAATGTATGATCACAGACAATGTATTAAGTCATAGACTATGCCCATTATGTGATCAGCTCACATAATACAATACAAGAAGGTTACAGACATAACATCGAGGTCACAGAAATAACCATAGAGATCACAGTCACCATCTTTCAACATATCACATATCATAGTTTATGGTCACATACAGTGCATTCAGTCAATAAATATAGTTATAGTATGTGGGCAGTTCATACACATGATCTGAATTCGAGTAGAATCCAAAACTATGACCTATTTTTGGTTTTGTGACCTTAAATGTGATCTTAATGTGAGACATTTTCGGCTTTGTGACCTTAAACGTTTAGTATTCCGGCCTATTTGTTGTTAAATTAGAGTAGAATCCAAAACTACGATCGTAGGTGTAAGATACTAGTTCAATCCTAAAACCACTTACTAGGTGAATAACGTGGAATTAAAATTATCAATTAAAAGCAATAAGTCACTTTTTAATTGTTCTAGATGTTTAGTGAATCAAGCAAATTATTATATGTTGAATGCCGCAATAAATAATTAAAGCAGTAAATAACACAAGATTTAATGATCGAGAAAATCCTTAACTGGGTAAAAATTTCGGACCAAGCCAGTGGTTTCCACTATAGATAATAAGAACATACAGTGGGATCCAGCCTAGAAAACCCACTAAACTCGCTAATCTAATTCATGCATTCTCCAAGACCTGTTGGAATATGCTTCACTCAAACTTGCTACCGATCTTCTAGAATTGTGGATCTCCCGTGGGACATCAAGAACTCCTCGTTCTTGTACTCTTCATTTGCTTCTGGTCCAACCTCTATCAAATTTCAACAACTTCCAAAAGCTATTGAAAAAGTACCTTCCTAATGATATCTAGGAAGTTGGGTGTTTTGAATTATATGAATTTGACGTTTTTTCAAAACTTGTGGTTGGTTGATCTCAAAAATCAAAAGGTAAAATTAAAGATTTGGATAAATACTTGGATCTTGAAAGAATGATATAAGGACATAAAGCAATGATCAATCACTACCAAAATCGTACTAAGCATTGGGTATTTATAATAGGAGATGTTTAGGATATGATAGATAAAACTCTTGAAACACGTAAACTAGAGTTTCTCGAAATACACCGTCGCTTGAGCGAGAGGTGTGTCGCTCGAGCGAGAGCCGACGACAGATGGACGACAATAATTCTGCTTTAGTCACTCGAGCATCAGCTAAGCAACATGCTAGCGTAAATTCGACGACTCTTTCTTCTTGTTTCATACTAGAACCCAAAGACTCCTAATTCATCTATACAACCCTCCAAAAGACTCCTTGATTTTTACAACTCTTTTGTCACAATCCTATTTTTTTACAATAATCATTTTGTCTAAAAAATTGCCAACATAACTAAAAACCTAATAATCTTCTCATTTGGCATTCTGTGACAAAACTATATAATACAAGTCAAGTAAGTAAAAACAAAACTAATATATCCAAACTCAAATTGAATGTCTGTCTCTTGCATTTCTTGAAACATGTTTCCTGAAATCAATATCTCAAATACCAAATGTAAAATCACGTGAAACATGAAATATGATATAATTGAAACAAACTATCATATGCTAGTCAGATTAAGAAGCAATACTAATATTAATCAAAATACCAACTAAAACATTAATATTACAAAACATCAAAAGTAATTAGAAAAAAAAAAGCTAAATATTTTAAAAAACAATCTCCCCCTTAAAATAAACTAAAATTTAAATGCATTATTTCTCCCACTTTTTGTCACAAATGACGAATGTAACAATATATAATAACTCAACTATGCAGTTGATAGCATGCACAAGTATAATAAACGATAAATAAATTTTTCCACATACTCAGTTCAAATCTAAATGAAATAAATTATATAAATGACTCATGTGTGTTAAGTGTTACTAATTTTTTGTGATCAAGATTTCAAACCTTAAATTTGTGAGAAATAATATTCTAAGCATCACTGTTAAATAAATTTATTCCTCTACTAATGAAAGTCAAACCAATAATGCATATTATGACCTATAAATAAAGCTTATTTTTTATATATATTATTATTTTCATCCCTTTACTTTGACTATATATAACAATTTATATTTTTCTTTTTAAGCTTATCATTTTTCTCTTCAATTTTTCACTTTTTATGTGCAAAATCTTCTCCATTAAGTGATTAAGATGACCTTTGTAACGAGTTTTGGACCGATAACTTTAAGTCAGTTGACCATAAAGTATCAGATTATGAGAAAACCCTCGAACCTAATTACTCGAGTTAAATAGGTTTCAAAGAAGAGTATAAGATGAAACATTTTTATTTTATTTAAGGGGATATACAAGAGATTAGGTCTAATAAATTAAGTTCAATCCATGTTCAAGGTTACCTTACCAACATATGACGTCCATCCCAAATCTCATACACGTGGTCAAGACTTATTCACAAGATCATAGTGTGTGCAATGCAGACGGTACGTGAAGAAACATATACTAAGTACTCCACATCAACATAAATAAAGTAATGAAAAATATACTACATCACATCAATTAAACTCATACTTGGTTACAAGATACATGTTCAAATAAATCATATATCATATTGTCGTAAAGAATTTTCCTTCTATTTTTTTATTTTTCAATTTTTTCGAATTTTTTTTATTTAAAAAAAATCAAACTACCTAAAAAGTAAAATAAAAAAAATGAGATGCATGTAATAATGAATGAATCAATTAAAAAGCGCAAGCATGCATCAAAAGTACATAATCAATTAGGTATACAAACGCTCTTATCTTTAATAGCACCATGATGAATTTCTATTTTTTTTTTCAGATAACTCTTTTTCACCCAAACCTGACTAGTGGAGACTTATCCCGAGTCAACTCTGTCATAAAATTGGTCTAATGACTCACTTGATTAGTGAGGAAGTAAATTCGACCATCAAAATCCTGATTTCTAACTCTATTGAAATTCTAATTTCTATTTCTATTCAGAAATTTATAACACCAAGGCCTTATATGTCCTAACTCACCACAATTGAAATAGGTAGGGATAAACCTAAGTCCAAAGTTATGTAATCGTTGATATCTATTCCTAAGTTGGTAAGTCCTACGCTATCTAATAGACTTCTGTCATACGATACCCTTATTCTTGAGTTCAGGATTTGGAACATACGTAGTCTGGTTGGTAACAGGAATAAAAATTGTTTTAGAAGTACTAGCCCTATTATGATCGGTCCGATTATATCCTAGGTCTCTCTTGTTCCTAGCGGGATTGTTCAGCCACAAAACACTGTCCAATTTTTGAGATCCACTAGAGAAAGCAAGAAGTTGAGACTTGTAATCTTCAAATTCGCTCAGAAGGTTGTTAACCTGAATTTCTAATTTCTCATTCTCAACAGTCAACTCACTAACTCTCCTAGAGGACTTATCAAGTTCATTTGTAAGATCTTTAATCTTAGACTATAGGGATCGATTTACCGTTTCTAATTTGTTGAGGCATAAGGTAAACTAATGAAGGTCAGCTACAAGTTTCTCGTTAACTAACTCAAGTTCATTAATCTTCTTAAGCATAGCTTTATTCACCTTCTTTATTTTAAGACTCTCTTCAAATAATTTTTGATAAGCCTCACGAATCTCATCCTCAACTTCAGAATCTTCCTCAGATTGCTTACCATTATCACTTTCTCAACCTTCTCACTGTCCTTATCATGTGTCGACATCTCACAAAACCTTGACACTTATGATGTATCACAAATTAAGATCTCTTTCTAGACTCACTGGAATCACTTCTATGTCACTTTTTAGTCTTTTTCTTATTTCTACAGATTTTTTGGAAATTCTTAACAAAGTTCCCTATTTCCTCATCAATAAGTGATTACGAATCAAATGAATCATACTCTTCTTTCTTAACAGTGTTCAAATAAGTTTGAAGAGATCCACAAATTCTTCAATCTTAACAGCACCTAGATCCTTGCTCTCCTCGATAACTGTAACTTTAGGCCTAAATCTTTCAGGTAATGATCTCAAGATTTTTCTGACAGTCTTATACTCAAAAATTCTCTCGCCTAGGTTAAAACTAGAATTAACTTGTCATTTAAGCTTGCATAGAAGTCATCAAAGGTCTCAACATCCTTCATCCTAATTTCTTCAAATTTAGTGGTCAACATCTGTAACTTAAGATTCTTAACAGCCTGAGTTTCCTCATGTGATCGTAAAATATCCTAAACTTCTTTAGCAACCTCACATAGACGCACGACTAAATTCTTCAGGTGATACGACCATAAATAGAGCATGATACCCTTTACTATTGCAATTACACTTATCTAAATCTTTCTTAGACCAAGTTAAAATATCATTAGGGGTTACTATACTTGTAACTTTGGTAGATGGGGCGGTCCAACCATTCACTAAGCTCAACCAAATACAATTACCCATCGATTTCATAAATGCTCTCAATCTAACTTTCCAATAAGCAAAGTTACTACCATCAAAATATGGCAGGATGGATAATGAACTACTCATCCAGAAAACTAGGATTATGAATCAAATTTGGGCTCTGATACCACTTGTAAATTACTAGTTTAACCCTAAAACCACTTAATAGGTGAATAACACGAAATTAAAATTGTGAATTAAAAACAACAAGTCACTTTTTAATTGTTCTAGATGTTTAGTCAATCAAATCAAATTATCATATATTACATGCCGCAATAAGTAATTAAATCAGTAAAAACTCCGGAATCAAGTCAGTAGTTTTCACTATAGATAATAAGAACTTAAGGTCCGTTTCATTTGCAAAGGTGGAAATGCTTTCCATTTCTATGTAAGTTGGAAAATAAAAACTCAAGTACCCCATATGAATGTATTTTCCATGAAATTGGCAAAAAATAAGCTTAAAATGATTGTACATTGGAACTCTATTTACACTTTCGTATCAAACACCCAAAGTAGAAATTGAATTCCTCGTATGTGACATTTTTCATGAAATTTAAACTAATCAAACGGACACTTATAGTAGGATCCAGCCTAGAAAACCCACTAGACTTGCTGATCTAATTCCTGCAATCTCTATGACACGCTGGAATGTGCTTCACTCACACATGCTCCCGATCTTCTGGAATTGTCTATCTCACGTGGAACACCAAGAACGACTCGTTCTTGTACTCTTCCTGTGCTTCCAGTCCAACCCCCATCAAACTTCAGCAACCTCTGAAAGTTATTGAGAAAGTATCTTCCTAATGATATCTAGGAAATGGGGTGTTTTGAATTATATGAATTTGATGTTTTTCCAAAACTTGTGGTTGATTGATCTCAAGAATCAAAAGGTAAAACTAAAGATTTGGATGTGTTGATGGATCTTGAAAGAATGATGTAAGGATGTAAAACAATGATCAACCACCACCAAAATCGTACTGGGCATTGGGTATTTATAATAGGTGTTTAGGTAGTATATGATAGATAAAACTCTTAAAACATGCAAACTAGGGTTTCTCAGACAACACCATCATTCAAGCACAAGACTAGCGATAGGCAAGCGAAAGGTGCGTCACTCGGGTGAGAGCCAAGCGATAGGCGGGCGACAATAATTCAGCTTTTGGTCGCTCGAGCATCAGCCAGACGTCAGGCTAGCGTAAATTTGACGGCTCTTTCTTCTTGTTCCATACTCGAACCCAAAGACTCATAATTCTTCAATACAACCCTTCAAAAGACTTTTGTCTTTTACAACTCTTTTATAACAATCGTTTTATTTTACAATAATCATTTTGTTTAAAGAATTACCAACATGACTTAAAACCTAACAGCAGGTTCTTACACTTGCGACCTATTTCTATTTAAATTGCAATACATTCCATAAAACAAAGTCACTATAAATCACATACCTATGCTAAATGAGCGGATCAAAATTCCTTATTAGAATAAAACTGATTGGATTGAACCCATCTGCGATTCAAAAACTAGAAACAATCACAACATACTTGATAAAGTGCAAAAGCCTAATCAGTACTTTCTGTTGACTCTAAAAAATGTGCTAACAGATGTCAGGCTCATTCACGCCAAGTGAAGTACGATTTCGACGCGTTCCTACTAGAGATACGGCGGTAGCAGGGAGGAAATGGATGCCAGAGGTACTTTGCAGCGAGAGACAAGAATGTTCAAGTTCCGACGGGTAAAACAAAGATGATCACACTAACAACGATCACTAAACAGAAACCCAACTAATCTATGTTGAGACTATTGACCTATGGTTGATTTCATCCTTAATTTTTTGATCATAACAAACAAGATTAATATTGTTTCTAACAATTGATTTGAGTGACGATAGTTTAATGTTAAAATCAATCAAGCATTGCCAAAATCAACAGATCATAAATCGGACTCGAAATGAAGATAAAAGCGAAAGTTAAACATTCAAGTCAAATAATTCGAGACGAGAGTTTAAAAGATCAAAATCAAGACTATCAAATGGGATTCATGAAGAAGGTCAAGATCGAAGTCAAGCATTAAATTCAAACATCAAAAAAGATCAAGATTAAGAATTTAAGAGCCAAACATGAAAGAAATTTCGAAACAAGATCAAATACTAGGCGTCTAGATTATATGTAAAGGTATACACACTTTTCAAAAATTATTTTGTGCACAAAGAATTATTTTCATATCACTTGCATAAACTATTTTTGATCAAAAGTAAGATTGATTTTTTCAAAGTGATACTTGAACGTAGATCACATTTCCAAAAAAAAAAAAAAATTCAACGTTCAACCGGACGTCCGATTGACCATTCAGATGTCCGGATGAACTAGACCATTCGGACAAGGCGTCCGATTTGACAGAAATGTTTATGTCCATCCGGACATTCGGTTCATCCGCAACGGTCAGGTTTTTAACCGTTTTCTGACCACAACGGCTAGTTAGTCGTTCGGTACTATTCCGAACGTCCAAATGAGTCGTTCGGTTCAGGAGAATATTTGACAGTTGGACTGCTATAAATACTAATTCACTTGTCATTCATTTTAACACTAGAGAACATTCAAATGAGTTACTTTTGAGCAAAATTATAATAATTTTTCTTCTCATTCATTTTTATCAAATCATTAAACTTTGAAAAACTTTTAATCAAATTAACTTTCAAAATCTACTCATCAAAGTTTTTCTTTTGAAAAATATTCTTTGAATTTAAATTTTTACATTCATTTAAATTTATTTCTTCATATCAAAAACTTTGATTGTTAGATCAAACTTCATGAATCATTTATCTTATCAAAGTTTTTCATTTCTTTTTGTGCTTAATTTATTTATATCAATTTTAAAAGAGACATATTTTTTAAGAAGATATTTGCACTTACTGACTTACATTGAATAAATTTTTTCTACTTTTTCATATTGAAACTTTGATTGAATCAAACTTGTGAGCATTATATTCATAAAAAATTTCTAATTTCTCTCTTATTACTTAATTTATCACAAATTATTCATTGAAAGAGATATATTTTTGAAGAAACTTTTTGCATTTACATTACATAAACTTTTCTTCTTCATATTGAAATTTTGATTAATTGAACTAAACTTGTAAAATCATCATATTCATCAAATTTTCTCATTTCTCTCTTATTACTTAATTTATTACAATCATCCATTAAAAGAGAGGTATTTCTTGAGAAGATTTTTGAGCTTACATTGTAAGTGTTTGCCTCTCTTAGTACTTAATTTGTTTGTATTATTTATCAAGAAATGAATTTCATTGTAAAATCACTTTGATAAAGTATGGGCCGTGTTGAAATTCCTTAAAGATCAAAATTGTATAAGGATCGGTGCTCCTTGTTGTAAGTCACCATGTGGGTCATATTGAGGTCCCGTAAAGCTCATTAGTGTGGGTCGTGTTGAGGTCCCGTAAAACTCAACATTGTATAAGAATCAGTGCTCATTGTTTGTGTAAGTCACTGGAAGCATTGTAAAGGGTTGGATTGCACTATAAGTCAATTAACATAGTGAAAAGGCCTTGCTCGTGTCAGAGAGCTTGGTAACGGAGGACATAGATCATTGATTTGGATCGAACCTCCACAATTATATCATTTGCATCATCTCTCACTTTTACTTATCGCTTTTATATTTGTGCTTACTATTTGAATTAATCTATTTAGTCTTTACTTGCTTGAATTTAGATTAATTCTTCAAAAAAGTTTTAAAAATCAATTCACCCCCTATTGGTTAGTTATTCTTAGGCTATCAGTGACCAATGGGAATATATGGAAGGATAGATGAAATGTACGTAGAAGTAACTATTGTTGTGTATTGAAACTTGTATTCAATAAGCATGTAATGAAAACAAGAAATATTTCACTGACTGTTTTTACATAAGTTTCTTGAGAATTCAAGTATATATCTCAAATGTATGAT
Organism: Fraxinus quadrangulata; assembly: GCA_903798255.1. Lineage (NCBI taxonomy): Eukaryota > Viridiplantae > Streptophyta > Magnoliopsida > Lamiales > Oleaceae > Fraxinus > Fraxinus quadrangulata. Next base: position 66,943 of record CAIGRB010082918.1, on the reverse strand, counting down.
TGTTCCTTTCCCAATCAATCGTCCAATCCCCATTAAGTTACAAAGAAAACATTTTTATACTATTTTGGTTGACGCGGTGATCGTTGGATCGGAATCACGTGGTCTTATTTCCCTAATTGAGATGTCACATCTCTGTCTATTCATATAATTAATACATTGATAAGGGGTCAGCTGTTCAATACAATAGGCTGACATACTGACAAACTTTATTACAAATATTACATCAATCACTTCTAAGAGATCTTTAAATCTATTATAAGAGACAGCATCGGCCTCATGAGCCTCAGCCGAGTTTGAGAAAACCTCGAAGAAATCTTTAAGGTAGTTCTTCAATGTAGAGCTTCAGCTTCTTTCTTCGTTTCCTTAGGCAGTGTTCTAGCCTAATTGGTGGTGTTTCGTCCTTAAGGCAGTGCCTCAGCATAGACTTCGATTTTGTTTGATTTCTTCATATTTTGACCTCATGGGTCTTCGTCTGACTTTCTTGTTGACTATCTACCTACGTGACACTTTTCTTTTTGAGTTTTAGAGGTGGGGTGTAACAATAGTCCCCCAAGTCTAGGTATGATTATTTATGTAATACATGAATGTTAATGTAAATATAAAAAATTTGTTGGGAGTGTATTTTACCACATCACAACAATAGTCTCCCAAGCCTAGGTATGGTTATTTATGATTAGCGTGGACTTGAATGTAAAATATACTTTACTTGTGCAGACCCTTTGCAGGTGTTGTCCGAAGTCGTTTACTTGGTAGTATTTCATCTTCTGGAACAATTCTGGGAAGGGGTACTAAGGCGGGATAATTTCGAAGTTGTGCCTTCCAAAGTTGTATACCCGAAGTTGTATATCTGAAGCTCTAGCTGGGCCAGGAGAAGTGAAGAGGGTCAGACCCTCATAGGGCTTCAGATTTGATATTTACAAGGCATCTAGTTTTAAATAAATTTGAGAAATACGAGACGTCCTTAATTATGGTGCCCCATTGATTTGATGTTGTGGCACGTTTTCAAGAAAAAAATAGCTTAGGCGGTTTGACTTTCCATACACGTAATTGTCATAGCATTTAATGCGTAATGGTGACTGTCTCCCACATGTAATACGAACTTCAGACGCATGAAGGCGCATGGTTTAGACGTCCTAATCTGGGCCATAGAAGACGAAGCGTCGACGTCCTGAATGGCTCAGATTAAAACTTCTAAATGGACGGTTGAATGACCCGGATCAAGATCCAACAGTTGGGGTTGAGCGGGTCTGCTTATAAAAGGCACAAACCCCTGAGAGAATTCCTTTATTTTCGTACGAATCTTTGCATCTTTACTTTTCAAAGTTCTTAAATCTTCAAGTCTTTCTTTTTCCAAGAACTCTCCAAGTTTTTTTCTTGAAATTCGTCTAAGTGTTCTTTTTCTGTCGATTCTTTCTTCTTGTTACTCTCGTGAGTTTGAGTGTTCTTTTCTTTTTCATCTTACGAAATTTCGTAAGTATTGCAATCTTATAACTTGTAAAAGTATTTTTCTGAAATAGCTTGTAAATCGATGACCTCTTCAACATTTTCTGGGGAACACACAGACATTAGCGAGACAACCAATGAAGTAGGGTTAAAAATCACAAACACGGCCTACCTCGTCAGAGCAGTTGAGGCAGGGCCAGGTGCTTTAACTTATGGAGGGGTAGGCTGTCAGAGGATGATATAGCTTGAGGGGCAGTCAAAGCCCCTTCGTCCGTAGATTCGATGTACTTAGCCAACCTTAGGGATAAGTATAGAATTCCTTATGCTATTGAACTCCTTTTTTCTATCTCCTAACGAGCGAGCTTGTTATTCTAGGTGAGACTGCGTCGCCGTTAGTGAGTTTTTGTTGAAGGCTGGACTTCGCCTGTCGATTCACCCCCTTTTTCCGTACTGTCCTTAGGCTATACGGGCTGGCCTCTACTGAACTCTTTCCTAATGCCTGGGCCCAACTAGTGGGTTCCTACTTCCTTTGGAAGGAAGCCTTATTGGGTAAGGACATACCGTTGCACATCTTCCAAATAGTATACCAACATCGATCTTTAGGAAAATGGGACTCCAGGGAGTAGTATTCTTTGTGTCCTTGGGGGTCGCACTTCCCATTCATCGTAGGCCTACCTTCTTCCATGAAAGGATGGAAGGAGACCTGGTTCTGGGTCAGGGAAAAGTGGCAAGAGTGTGAGGGTGACATCGTCCCACACGTTAAAGTCCCAACCTCATACTTCAACGCTCGTGAGAGCATTCTTTGCTTCTTTGAATTTTTGAACTGATAAGGTCTGATTTTACATTTTTTGTAGTTGTTTCGCAGGGTCGATCGAGAGGTTCAAGTTTACTGAGTGTGGCTAGGACACTCTTATTGAGATCTACAAGAAACCTTTGGACTCGTGTGACTTCGGCCATTTGATCCAGTTGAGGCACTTTTTTGGAGATTTTGGTTTGATGGCAAGGAGGAGTAAGATGTCCTCACACTTGATGTTTTTCTTGACTTTTTTGTAGAATTTTGCTGACCTTGTTCATTTTTGGCTTGTATAAAACTTTGATAAGAGAAGGCACCCCACTCTTGATATGGCCACAATCCTCACCGACACTGCCACCGCCACCGCCACCTCCACCTCGGGAAAAGGGCCCTCATCTACTGGAGGGAAGCAGGTGGGGGACAAGATTGAGAAGGTCAGCAAGGAGGCTGCTTCTCAGGAGGAGGGATGACCCCCTTTTGCCAGATAAGGAAAAAAAAGTTGTGGATAAGAAACTTAAGATCCCGATCCCAGTGGGGTGGGTGGTTCTAGAAATGACCCCCTTCCCGCCCCACCCCGTCCCGCTATGAGGTCCCACTGGGAGAGAAGCTTTTAGGCAGTTCAATGGCTACGGCCTCTGGGGGGTAGAAGAGACCAACTGTTGTAGAGTCCCAGAGGTAGGACCCTGCCAAAAAGGCGAAGACTTCTAGTGACTCTACCACTTCGAAAGCTCCGAAGTCCAAATTTGATTTGAAGAAGAGGACGGAAGAATTGGCGCCCGAGGCTCTCAACTTGCTCCTTCTAGAGGTTCAAATGCTACTGCCACCTACCATAAGTACTGGACGGAGAGGTGGTAGAATTATGTCGAAACTAGCGACGTCGTCAATGGTGAGCTAGGCTGGGAGGGCCTTTGGTGTGGCCATAGAGGCTAAAGCCCCCTTTAAAAACCTTCAACGAAAAAATAAAGAATTTGTGAATAAAGCCGCATAGGTTGAGGAGGCTGCCAACGTAGCCAAAGCTGAGACTGAGGCTTTGAAGAAGAAGAAGGCAGAGGAGTCTGTGAAGCTCGCTTTTTCTTTAGAGAAGATTGAGAAGTTAAGGAAGGAGGTCCACTTATCCCAAAATGAGGTGGCCTCGCTTACGAAGCGAGTGGAGACGTCCGATGCTCATCAGTGTTTGGCAGCTAAAGCCTTGGAGAAGGAAAATAAAGAGAATGTTGCTCTAAAAGGATAGGTGGGGGAGTTGAACTCTAGAATTGCTGGCCTAACTGAAAAGGTGTAGGTTGCTAGGTAGGAGGCTCAAACTGCTGGTACTGACGCTGAGAAGCGCTTCCTTGCCAACTTCTATTTAACTGAAGTGTATAAGAGCTTTGCGAAGTACTAGTGAAGGTATGCGTACACGGATATGATTGAATGGTTGGAAGTAAACATTCAAGGCATCAACATCTCGGAGTTGAGAGCAAAGTTCCTGGAGGACGATTCAAAGGAGCTTGAGCCTCAAACTTCAACGGAGGGAAGCCAAGTAATTGAGTTTGAAGATGACGCAACTGAGGAAGCTGCTGCTGAAGAAGTGGCTCCTGACGCCATAGTTCTCTTTGTGGCTCTTCAACCCCCACCCCCTTAGGCTTAGGACTCTAATGTATTTTTCTTCACATTTTGTTCAAGTGTAATGGCTTCGATCGACCTTTTCAATGAACGAATGAAGCTCTTTTTTTATTCAACACTTGTTTTTATTTAACTACTACTTCTGCTCTATATTCTGATGTGCTCTTTATGATTTGAAATACTTGTACTTCAACAATTACATCAACTTAATAATAACATCAGAAACATAACTTCAAAAGCATAATAACATCAAACTTATGAACGTTTGAAGTTCAATAGCATGGAACATGTAACAAGGTCGGACTCATGCAACACGAACCTCAGTAACATAATCAAAACGTGCAACGAAGTTCAGAATTTAAACACGTCAGATTTCAACAATAAAATTAACTGGAGTTCACTTAACCACTTCAGAACTTGTTTAACCAGATAATCAAATATATGAGATCTGATATATATAATATCGAAGTGACATCAGACCTTCGAACATAGTACTTCGATAACAACTCGAACACTAAAATTTATCCAAGTGTTAGAAGGTCATGTACCTTTGTAAATCTTCGAACATATGTATATTGACGTGTATGAGTTGAGGCTCTTTGGTATTTTAGTACCTCAGACTTTTAGTTTGACTTTGTAAAAGTATAAGCAAGTCACTTTACCTTTTAATGTCCTTAACATAGGTTGAGGGGTTCGCTCATGCTGAGGCTTCCCTAACAACTTTAGTTGTTAAAGGCATGCGTCATGTCTCGCGAGTGCGTATGTGGTCCTTTTTGCAAACTTTGCTTCCTTAGTATGGGATTGTACTATTCCCATTCCGAGGCTTCCTTAGCTTTAGCTAAGGATATGTGCGAGGTGTTCATGTTTTCCTACATAGGGGTGGCTCGTCCATGCAGAGATATCTCCTAGGGCTTTAGCCTCGTGGGGTTATTTTTAACTCATGAACAATATAGTAAAAGTCATTTTCATTGAATTTCAAATTGTATATGCAAGATGTTTATATTATTGATAATACTTGTGGAAATGTTCTACATTCCATGGATGAGACCGGTGTCTTTCCATCCATATTCTCAATTTTGTATGTTCTCAGTCGAACCTCTTCACTGATGCGATAAGGACCCTCCCAGTTGGGACCTAGGGTCCCTAAACTATGCTCTTTAAAGGACGGGAATACCCTTCGAAACACCAATTCACTCAAATGAAATGACTTCTTTTTTACTTTCGAATTATAGTATCTAGTCATTTTCCTTTGACAAACGGCTAATCTTGTTTGAAAGTCGTCTATCATTTCTTCAAGAAGGTCGAGCTCACATCTCCTCACCTTATCGTTAGTTATTTCGTTAAAATGTATTCATCGACGAGATGGCAGACCTATTTCAACAGGGCTCAGCCTCGGCCCGTAGGCCATAGAGAATGGGGGTTTCCCTGTAGCAGTTCTGCTAGTAGTTCTGATAACCTAAAGTACTTAAGGTAGCTCATCAACCCATGCTCCTTTAGAGGCATCCAATTTCCTTTTCAATGTATACTTGATCATTTTGTTAACAGTCTGAACCTGTCCATTCGCTTGGGGATGATATGGAGAGGAAAAATGCTTCTTGATCCCCAGTTCCTCACACATGTTTCTAACCTTCTTTTTGTCAAACTGTCTGCCATTATCTGATACAATCGAATGGAAAATTCCAAACATGTAAATGATGTTCTTCCATAGGAACTTGGAAGTGTTGGCCTCAGTGATTTTGGTAAGTGGCTCGGCTTCTACTCATTTGGTGAAGTAATCGATAGTGACAATTGCAAAGCTAGAGTTTCATCTCCCTTTGAGAAGAGGTCCTATAAGATCAATTCCCCATTTTACAAATGGTCAAGGGCTGGATACAATATTCAACTCTTAAGAAAGCTGCCTTTGAATAGTAGCGAAGCTTTGACACTTGTCACATTTTCTAATAAACTGTTGCGCATCCTTTTTCAAGATAGCCCTGCTTAGTACCTTCTATGCTAAAGACCATCCTCCAGTGTGGTTTCCATATACCCCTTCATGGATCTCCCAGAGTACATAGTTTGCTTGCTCTCCTCCAATGCATCTGAGTAGGGGCAGTGAGAATCCACGTTTGTATAGTACATCATCATGGAAGGCGAAGTGGACAGCTCTCCTTCTGAGCTTTTTAGCCTCCTCCTTTTCAAGGGATAGGGTTTGGTCTTTGAAGAAAAATATGATTGGCTTCATCCAAATTGAAGTGTCCTCAACCCACATAATAGCCTTACCACCGACGACAGAAGGTCCAGAAAGATGTTCTATAGGCATGAATGTAACAGTTCGAAATCTTTACTGTTTGCTAACTTAGATAGTGCGTCGGCATGGAGATTCTCAGCGCGTAGGAGAGACAGTGCCTAGATCGTTACACCTTGTTTTACCACGACACAAAATCATTATCTCAACATCTATTCGCCAACCAACCAGGTATCAAAATGTATTCGGTGATTTGTACCAATTCAAACCTCTCAAATGAAGGGATGAAGTCCATAAACAATTTCAGGTATACTGCCATAGACTTATCCCTAGCTGAAAAATTATCATGAACCTGACTTACTACTAGCTGGGAGTCACTGCTGATGACGGGCCTTTTTACTTGTATTTCTTTGGCTAACCTTAGGCCAGCGAAGATGGCCTCATATTCTGTTGCATTGTTGGTGGCTTTAAAATTGAATCTCACAGCACAAGTAAGCTTATGTCCCTTTGGACTGACTAAAATAACCCCTACTCCTGACCCTATCTTTCTTGAGGATCCATCAACTGATAGACTCCAAATTGGAGGTTCGATGGGTTTCATCTCTTCTTCCATTTCTGGGATGGTAGTGAACTCTACCACAAAATTTGCTACGGCCTGACCCTTGATGGCAACCTTTGGCTTAAAAAAAATGTCAAGCTCACTGAGTTCCATAACCCACTTCAGCAACCTTCCCGGAGCATCAGGCTCCTGCAGTACCTGCTTGAGGGGGAAGTTTGTCAACACATATATACTATTAGTTTGGAAATATGGCCTCAATTTTCTTGAGGCTATCACTAAAGAGAGGGCTAATTTTTCCATGTCTGGATAGCAAGTTTCTGCTACCAAGAGTGCTTTGTTGACGTAGTATAAGGGTAGCTGGTGACCGTTCTCTTCTCTTATCAATACCGAGCTGATGGCCTCGAAAGTCACTGCCAGGTACAATTGTAGTGGCTTGTGGTCCCTAGGTTTGAAGAGGACGAGAGCATGTCTGAAGTACTTCTTTAGCTCTTGTAAGGCTGCCTCACACTCCTCTATCCAGTGAAACTTGTTTTCTCCTTTGAGGATTTTAAAGAAAGGTAGACACTTGCCCGTTACCTTGGAGACGAAGCGGTTAAAGGCTGCTACTCGTCCAGTGACGCTCTGTACCTCTTTCGATTTTTAAGGTGGCCTCATTTCAATTAAAGTTTTAACCTTTTTTAGGTTCGCTTCAATGTCTCTTTTGTTGACGATGTAGCCCAAGAACTTTCCTGAAGAAACTCCAAAGGCACACTTTAAAGGATTGAGCTTCATCCGATATCTTCTTAGAATTTGGAAGGTCTCATTAAGGTTTTCAACATGATTCCCTGCTTTTAAGCTCTTCACCAGCATGTTGTCCATGTAGACCTCCATGGTCTTTCCAATAAGGTCGGCGAACATTTTATTGACAAGTCTTTGGTAGGTAGCTCCGATGTTTTTCAACCTGAAAGGCATGACCTTGTAGCAGTAAAAACCTGAAGGAGGTGTGCTCCTCATTTGCTGGAAACATAGGGATTTGATTGTATCCAAAATATGCATCCATGAAGCTAAGAAGTTCATGCCCGGCAGTTGAATCCACAATTTGGTCTATTTTGGGAAGTGGAAAGCTGTCCTTAGGAGATACTTGATTTAAATTTGAAAAGTCTATGCAAACCCTCTACTTCCCATTGTGCCTTTTGACCAATAATGGGTTTGAGACCCACTTAGGATATATTGATTCACAGATAAATCCATTGTCGATTAGCTTCTTAACTTCATCCTTCAAAGCCTTATATCTTTCAGGGCTGAGAGTTCTCTTTTTTACCTATGTGCTACAATTGTTGGGTCGATGTTCAAGTGGTGGCAACTAATCTTTGGATCAATGCCTACCATATCACCATGTTTCTAGGTGAGCACTTCAAGATTTTTCAGTAAGAAGCTTTTTAGCTCCTCATTTGCTTCTATTGACAGGTTTCTTCCAACCTGCAAGTGCTTGGAGGGATCCAGTGGGTCTACTAGAAAGCTCTCCAACTCCTCCATAGGTGCTGTTTGAGGTTCGCAATCAATGATACGAGGGTCCAGCTCCTCCAAGTTAACTGTTTCTTCAGCAGCCTTCCATTCTTCAGGGGTGGTCTGACTTTCACAAACAGCCTCTTCTTGAAAGGTTCGTATGACTCCAAGAGTATCCCCTTTTTCAGGGGCATCGATCATCTCGATGTCTTTCCCTTGTTCAGGGGTACTTCCTTGTTCAGGGATGTCATTCATGTTAAGGTCGGTGACAATGACGTTGACAGTCCTTGGTTTAGCTTTCCTTAGGGAGTTTGAGTAACATTCCCTAGCACTTCGATGATCACCTCGGACAGTGGTTATGTCATTTTCGATTGGGAACTTCATGTATAGGTGATGAATGGAGGTGACAGCCCATAGTTCTTTCAAGGTTGGCCTCCCAAGCACTCCATGATAAGCAGAGCGATTATCAACCACCAGGAATTCCATGAAATGGTGAGCAGTCGAGGGTGTAATTCCCATCTCTATTGCTAGAGTGATTTTACCCCTTGGAATGATACTATCTCCTGTAAAGCCATACAAGGGAGAATTCATTAGGGTTAGCTCGTGGTCAACTTTCATATTGTCAAAGGTAGTTCCAAAGATGATGTTGATCGAGCTTCCATTATCCACAACATTCTTTCAGGCCGTTGCGGCCATGACAGCCCTCACCAATAGGGCGTCACGGTGTGTATAATACACACCTGCTGCATCTTCTTGAGTAATTGTGATCGGTGGGATTGCTCTTTCAGTAACAGATCGGTTAACTATGACACTTGTCATAGGAGGATCTGTTGTTTCTCTAGCATAATTCTTTTGTGAGTTTCTAGATTCACTCCCCACGTGTGGGCCTCCAATAATTGTGTCAATTTCCCTGATGGGATCCTGGCCATCATTTGCTGAGGGGCTTCGTCTTTATTTTTGACATTTTCTAGGTCTTTCAGTGTCATTATCTCTTCCCATTGGGGGGGTCATTTCTGTTGGGTCACCTCGGCTTGAGTTCCCAGACTAGTGGGTCTACCTGGGATGAGTATCTCTTCAGAAGTGCCTTCATTTTCCTTGATTCATGTTTCGGGAGTGTCTTACAACATCCCAGCAGTTTTTTATGCTGTGGCCATGTGATTGATGGTAGGTACAATAATCGTGTGCTTTATCCATATTTCTAGGTTCAGCGCCTCATCCCCTACCTCTTCTCCTTTATGGGTGCCTCTAGTAGGGCTGACGCTGATGCATTTCAGCATCAGGGCTTACTTCTTCATAGGCCAAAGTATGTACTGCATTGAGTGTTGCTGCAGCTAGTTCCTGTCCATAATTCAGGGGTGCCGGTGGTCCATCAAATGGAAAGTAGGACCTCTTTCCCTTTGCATCTGAGGAGGGGAAAGTCTCTGGCTGGTCCGGTTCCTATGATCTCTCAATTCCTCATTGATGATTTCTCATCTTATCATTTCTAATAGGGCGTCATAGGTGGCAGGGTCTTTATTTTGCACGTCTCTCCAAAAGAGAGAGTTCTTTTCCAAGCCTCTTCTTAAGGCAGTTAAAGCTCATATATCTGTGACTCGCACACAGTAGGTCATTTCATCAGTAAAGCGGGATAAGAACCTTTTCAGCGTCTCACCCTATTGTTGTCGCATATCTTGCAACCGTTGAATGGGCCTTTCGCCCTCTTTGCTAGTAGCAAAGCGTTTTAAGAACGTCCTTTTGACAACCTTGTATATAAGATTTTGGCAACCTTGTATATAAGATTTCAACTCCTCCACTTAGGGTCAAGTGAAAAGCTCTGCACTTCATAACTAGGGTGGCCCATTTCAAATTCATATGAGTTTTGAAGCTGTTGATGTGCTTCGAGGGTCAAATCTCCCATCATACTTAGAAATTTTAGGGAGGGTGAAGTGATTCAGCATTGGGGCATTTCTAATGGCTCGTGAGAATGGTGAATGGTCGTCATCGTCATCGAGGTCGCAGGACCTCTGTGATTCATCAGAGTCCTCATCCTCCCTTTGGTGGGTTTGGAGAGGTGATTGGGAGGGTCCCGCCTCACCCATATCTGGTCCCTTCTCTAACGCCTATTTCTAGGGAAGAATCTGAGGCTCTTCATGGTAGGTTCTTGTCTTCCATACTGGAGAGGCTCCTGCTGCCTATTTCTAGGCACAGGAGGAGGATGATGAGCCTGCCTATTTCTAGGCGCATGAGGTGAATGAGCCTACCTATTTCTAGACAACCCCAGCCTTATCCTGTCGAAGACACTTGCTGACCTCTGAGGTCGGTCTTTTGGCTCATAGTTCGGATGAAAGTTGTATGGAGCATCATGAGGTCGTTCCGAGGCATAATTAGTTGATGTATCAACCTCAACCTCCCTTTCCTAGGGAGGTTCCATCTTGGTGTGATGGTATCTAGTCATTTGGCTTTGGACTTCCTCTTCTTCGTGTTAGTGCTCCTGAAGGTCACGGAATGCATTTTTTGGGGCTACAAATGGAAGAACGGGGTACCCTCCTCGGCAGTGCATGCTCATCAACATTTCATGCATGGCCATGCTTTGCTAGGTTATACTTCTCATGTTGGCAGCCATTGTGGCAATTTCTCTGGTAAGCCTAGATGCAACCCTATCTCCGCCTCTGGACCACCTCGCCTATGTTGTGGGGGTCATTGGCGAGCAGCTGGGACAACTCGTAAGGGTTCCCCTTCTTCAGGGTGTTCCCTTGTCCTTTAAGGTGCACTTTCATAACCATTTGAACTCATTTTTCACAAACACTTTTCTCAATAGATTTTTCTTTCTTCAAGGATCAGATAAGTATCGGACTTTTGGGTTCTCCATTGGTTCTTTCTTCAAGAACTCTCATTTTTCAAGGGTTGGAACTTTGTTACCAAAATACTTTTAATAGGCTTTTTTCCGCGGGTACTTTCATAGTTAAATGTAAGATTTTCCACAAACAGCGCTAATCTATCGACCCTAAAAATACGCCAACAGATGTCGAGTCCACTCATGTCAAGTCAAGTACGATTCCGGCGTGTTCCTACCAGAGTAATGGTGGTAACAGGGAGGAAATGGATGCATGTGGTCCTTTTTGACAAGAATGTCCAAACTCTGACGGGTTAAACAAAGGCGATCGCACTAACAACGATCATTGAACAAAAACCCAACTAATCTATGTAGCGACCAATGGAAATATGTGGAAGGATAGATGAAATGTATGTAGAAGTAACTATTGTTGTGTATTGAAACTTATATTCGATAAACATGTAATGAAGACAAGAAATATTTCACTAAATGTTTTTATATTAGTTTCTTGAGAGTTCGAATATATATCTCAAATGTATGATTGTTCGTTTCCCAATCAATCATCCAATCCACATTAAGTTACAAAGAGAACATATTTATACTATTTTGGCCAACGTGGTGACCATTGGATCAGAACCACGTGACCTCATCTCCCTAATTGAGACATCACATCTCTGTCTATTCATACAATTAATACATTGATAAGGGGTCGCCGCTCTATACAATAGGCGATATGCTGACAAACTTTATTACAACTGTTATATCAATTACTTCTAAGAAATCTTTAAATCTATTACAAGAGACAGCATTGGCCTCGTGAGTCTTGAATGAGTTTGAGAGAGTCTCGGAGAAATCTTTGAGGTGGTTCTTCGATGGAGAGCTTCAGCTCATTTCTTCGTTTCCTTGGACAGTGTTCCAGCCTAAGTGGTGGTGCTTTGTCCTTGAGATAGTGCCTCAGCATGGATTTCGGTTTTGTTTGATTTCTTCATATTTTGATCTCATGGGTTTTCGTTCGTCTTTCTTGTTGACAATCTGTCTACGTGGCACTTTTCTTTTTGAGCCTCAGAGGCGAGGCGTAACACTTTCAAGATTGTATCTGGAAAAGAATTGTATAAAATAGAATATGTATTGAGTTTTGGAATTATTTTTTGCTGAGTAAATTGTGACCTCTGATTATCGAAATTACTCTATCCACAGTTTTTTATGTGACCGCATTTATCTTCAAGTTTTGTGACTTCGAACCAGCTCGATAATCTCTTCGCGTTGATGATGATGAGCAATTCATGACATCAATAATCCTCTGCATTTTTGTGACCCTGATCGTGAAATTTCTCTTTTCCTAATTTATGATGATTTTCGATCTGTGACATCATACATCCTCCATCTTTGATTGAGCCGATTTCCGACGATGGGTATAGGCAGTTTCTTCTATGAGATGTGGAGTCGATTTTTGTAAGTGTATTTCTATTTTGTGAAGCTTTTCAAGAGTTTAATTTGGATGGAATTACTGCTTCCTAATTTTAGAGGGTAAATCATTTTAAATCTAATCTATTATATATATATATATATATATAATGGGGAATGAGAATACCGATGCTCATCTTATATTAAGTACCGGTGACGGGTCATATAAATTTATTAGTAGATTTTAAACTCAATTCAAATGTTGAGCCCACCATAAGTTTATCCACCAATAAATTGAGCCTTGAATTGACTTATATTAAAGGTCCCGATTATTTCTCAAATAAGTGTGTCAAATTTATGAGTAGGAATAATGATTCCCATTACATCTTTATTTTATGAGTAGGAAGAATGATTCCCGTTACATCTTTATCACTTGGTTCTAATTAATATTTTCAGATTTGCATTCGTAATAATTTTCTTTATCGAGTATTATTGGTTTCAATATTGTATGAACCTCATTTTTTTCTATTAAAATACATTTTTGAATAATGATTTGATCTCACAACCACACGCTTTTCAATAAAATAATATTACACGCAAATCCAAAATTTTTCCTTATTTTTTAACTACACATTCTCCATCAAAGAACTCTTACATTTTCCTTACAAAACCAACTTAAGGCTCGTTTTGACATAGCTTTTACTTTTACTTTGTAGAAGAGATTTTAAAATAAGCCACAATTTCTTATAAGAGTTTTTTTTAACTAAAAGTAACACTTTTATAAAATTATCCAAAATGGTTCAAAAGCAACTTTTAGGTCTCAAACGCTCATTTTTTACTTTTCAAAAGTCAAGTCAAACAATCCTTTCAAACGAAATAAAAGCGGAAAACTAATTTATATTTGTGGAAGCCTTTGGTTTCATCTCATCATAGGAAAGGAAGATTTTGAAGGAAAAAAGAGCATGGCTGTTCATAATTCGGCGAGGACATGCTACTTTGCTGGAGCCAACATGATGACTAGAAATGCCGATCATAACCACCCTCTTACTCAGGTTCTTTGTAAGTTCAAATTGATAGAATCATATAATTCAGTAGCACACAAGTAGAAAGACCAAAACTGTTTGCAATCAATGTGTAATTTTTCAAAAGCTACACGAAAACCATAATCAAGAAAATATTTATATTAGTATATACAAAAATAGCAGTTGACTCACCTACTGGGTATATTCATACTATTCAGTCAAGACTGATTTATTTATGCATATTGATTAATTTTGAGAAGTAACATTATGCAATCAAGACGGGACAAGTTATCCTCTTCAAGTAACTCAAATAATCCCCACATATACATCTCTCTGAGTATATGCATTGTGCATTATGCGGTAAAGGAAGAATCTTGCAAAAGTATGGAGAAAGAAGATGAATAAATTAACATAGCTTCAGATCAATAGGAATTCGTGCAGGAAATTGACGACATAGATTCTGACAAAATTTTGCTATATTTTGTCAAAATCTGAGATATTATCTCAAGCATCAATTAGCCAATAAAGGCATTTTCTCAAATACCTCTATCAAACCAACACGAGCATGAATTTATCATATCCTTGTCAACTACCAGTACTCGTTGGCCTATGGAATGTTAAACATTACTATATACAATTGCGTATCACAAGCACAATTTAGTCTCCATTGAGAGACTCTGTCCCAGTAGCAATACAAAATTACAATAATTTTGCAGAAAAGAAATCGACAACTGCAAGACAAATGGTTTCTAGATTGGTAAATGCCGGGGGCCTAAAACCTTATTTTGTAAAAAAATCAGTTTCAAACACCTTTTAATGAAAGAACTCGGACTACAAATATCTAGATTCACAGATATAGATTAATTATACTGAGGAGAGAATTACCAGACCAGCAGGATGGTTGGTGGGGAGGGAGCCGATGGGTTGGAAGTTAGGATTCAAAAAATTAGGCACTTCAAAACCATAATATTTTCTCAACTAACCAAAACAGGAAACTTGCTGTAACATGCCGACACAAAGTTCGTGGATTTATAAATATTTCATGAATCGGTTATGGAAATTTTTGGACTTGATGCATATTCTACTTTATCAATACCTTTTCCGAAATGTCAAAACAATTTAAATCTCAATCGCACATAAAAGTAAAAATTTTCTAAGCAGATTGTAGTATCTTCTTGTAATCCTGGAATGTTCCGTCAAAAGGATTCACCTTGCCTTCTGAGACAGCCCACAGCTGATCTACACTTCCAGAGATCAAATGCTCGTCGTGACTTACCTGCAGATGTTGACAGACAACCGCACCATTAATAAACAAACTAAACCCCAAACCCATGAATCCTTGTTATTTTGCAAGTAAAAAATTACAGTATGGTTCACCGTACCATTAACACACCCCCTTGGAACAAGACGAGACCTTGGATCAATGCTTCCACTGCATCCAAATCCTACAATTTGAAATTATTTCAAGCATCACTTTACCGGCATGCCAAAAGTAGAAGACTCAAAGATGAGTTCAAGTCCGTGATTGGTACAATATAACATGTATACTATAGCTTCTTTTTCTTCCTTGATATAGCCCAGGCACAGTTCTGGGCAGCATCATGATAAAGATTTTTCTTCCAACTAATCTCCTCACGAATAAGCTAATTTATGATAATATGCTAAACAAATCAAGCATCAAAGCATAGAAGAAATGTTGGTCATTTTTAAGCATGGTGCTGAAATTTGATGCAGAATTAATTAATGACTTAATTAAGGAATCAGAGAGTTATTTAATGTCTTAGTCAAGGAGTCGAGTCAGTCAAGTCTTTGTTTAGTTTTAATAATGTGTCAACAGTCTATTTGTCTTTCCTAGATTAAATTAACATGCATTTAGTAAATACTAAGACTCATTTTAAATGTCTAGAAGTCATTGTTGACTATACAAGAGTCTATGTACTTGGAAGAAAAGGGGAAGAGAACATTATTATCAAATAAAGTATCAAGTTTTATTTCTCTAGCTTCATAACTTTCAGATTTTTTCTTCCAGGATTCTGCCTTAAAGAAATCAGGACTCCAACGGTGATTGGAGTATTAAATCTGTCCATGTCAAGTGGTATCAGAGCTTGCTTAAGATTTGTACTTAGTGCCAGATGGCTGGACAAGGTAACAATGCAGCTGTTGAAGGAGTTACGCAGGAAGATTTTCATAATCTGCAGCAACAGATCACTCCGTTGTGCTCTGGACTAGAGCAGGCTGGAGTTTTAGGTGTCACTTTTCCTCCAGTTGGGGTACAAAGGGAGGAGCAGCAGAGAAATGTGAGAAACTAGCCTCCTAATGGACAAATTCAGCAACCAGTTGATGAATCTTCTGATGAGGAAAGAGATGTAATTCCGTTTCGAGGGCAGCATAGGCGTAATCGTCCACATGATCAAGATTCACGCATCAAATTAGATGTCCCTGAATTTGGTGGAGAAGAACCAGAGGAAGTACTGGATTGGTTGAATGAAGTGGAGAGAATCTTTGAATTCCTTGAGTTTCCAGAAAATAAGAAGGTAAAGTTGGTGGCTATAAAACTGAAGGGCTATGCTTCTTCCTGGTGGCAACAAGTGTTCAGAAAGACAAAATTCAAAGTTGGCCAAAGATGCAACATATGATTTGAAGCTAATTTCTTCCACTAAATTATGAAGGAATTCTTTTTCAATAGTAACAATCTCTTCAGCATTGGGCCCGCATAGTTCGGGAGTATTCAAATGAATTCTATAAAATGAAAAAACGAGTGCAATTTGTGGAGACTGAAGTGCAGGTGATACATCGTTATTTGATGGGCTTGAAACCCAATATTCGAAATTTTGTGGAAGTACAACCGTGCTAGAGATTGTCCAGTGCTGTCCAACTAGCAATGAAGGTTGAAGGTCAACTAAGGATGGCAATTTACCCCGCCCCGCCCCGAATGGGGCAAAAAAAACCCGCCCCGACGGGGTGGCGGGGCAGGGCGGGGCATGGGGCGTCGCCCCCCACGGGTTGCGGGCGGGCAGGGAGGGGATGCCCCGCCCCGAACCATCCCC
>CAIGRB010082918.1:25402-50407 GCA_903798255.1 Fraxinus quadrangulata | reverse complement strand
CCCCGAACCCGCCCCACTGTCATCCCTAAGGTCAACAAAGGCAGCCTAGTAATCGTCATATTGCATTGGGAAAAGATCACAGCCAATTTAAAGCTAATTATGCTCAAGGCGGCAGTACTTTGAAGCCATCAACAGCCATATATAATATAGAGAAATTTGGCTCTACCTCTAATTCACAAGGTCGATGTCAAAGACAAGGAAGAGGGTGAGGAAGAGGAGGTAATATCGCTGGAAGGACCAACAATCCATCTCAATTTGTCAGTGGAAAAATAATCTGGTACAAGTGTGGAAAAAAGGGTCACAAATCATCAGAATGTAGAAAACTAAACAGTAATTTATTAGTTGCCGGAGAAATTGATGGTTCTGGTGGTCTTGAAGAAGTTTCTGAAGATAATGGAGGGGAAGATGGCTTACCGAAATTTGATGAAGATGAAGTCACATACGAAGACCAAAACTTGCCAAAATCTTGTAGTTCGACGAGCTATGTTAACTCCTAAAGTGCAGGAAGGCGATTGGAGGCGCAACAACATTTTTAAAATCAAGTGCACTAGCTATGGAAGACTTTGAAATTATCGATGGAGGAAGTTGTGAAAATCTAGTTTCGCAAGAAATGGTGACAAAGTTGAATCTTGAAGTTCAACAACATCCAAAGCCCTACTGCATAGCATGGTTTAAGAAAGGAGGCAAAGTAAAAGTAACACATTAATGTTTGGTTCCTTTTTCTATTGGAAAATCTTACTCCGATCAAGTTCTATGTGATGTGGTTGAGATAAAGGCATACCATTTATTACTTGGAAGACAATGGCAATTTGACAATCAAACTATATACATCATGGGCAAAAGAACGTTTATACCTTCTATAAAGATGGGGTTAAAATAGTACTCACTTCAATGAATGATGAAGACTTTTTCAAAGCCTAAAGCAGCTAATGGAAAATCTTATTTGAGCCTTCGGGAATTTTTTACTAAATTTGAGGATAAAGGAGTTGCTTATGTGCTACTAACAAAGGAAGTAAAAGATGTCCCGCAAACTATCCCCTTCGAAGTCGGTGCTCTTCTTGAAGCCCTTTCGAAGTCGGTGCTCTTCTTGAAGAATTTGCATAAACTTTTCCTTCAAAATTACGTGTTAGTTTACCTCCAAACCGAATGATTCAACATCATATTGATCTAGTACCTGGAGATAGTCTACCAAATCTGCCACACTATCAAATGAGCCCAAAGGAGCATGAATAACTTCAAAAACAGGTTAAAAGTTTGCTAAAAAGGGGTTTTATTAGGGAATCAATGAGCCATTGTGCAGTTCCAGCCCTCTTAACTCCAAAAAAGGATGGTACATGAAGAATGTGTACTGATAGTAGAGCTATCAATAAGATCATTGTAAAGTACAGATTTCCAATTCCAAGACTAGATAACATGTTGGATATGTTGCATGGGGCTAAGGTGTTCTTAAAAATTGATCTTAAAAATGGCGACCGCCAAATTTGAATTTGTGGAAGGGACGAGTGGAAGACTGCATTTAAAATTCAGGAGGGACTCTACGAGTGGATGGTAATGCCCTTTATCAAATGCTCCTAGCACATTTTTTATGAATCAAGTCCTACAATTCATTGGAAAGTTCGTTGTCGTCTATTTTGACGATATTTTGGTCTACAGTCGAGATAAAGACAATCACTTGTTGAAGGAAGTTCTCAATGTATTACGAGAAGAAAAGCTTTATGCCAATCTAAAGAAATGTCAATTTATGACAGATTCCTTGTTGTTTTCGAGGTACATAGTTAGTTCCAAGGGGATTCAAGTGGATGAAAGCAAAGTTGAAGCAATAAAAAACTGGCCAAGACCAAATTCAATTGCAAACGTTCAAAGTTTCCATGGCCTAGCTTCATTTCATAGGCGTTTTATCAAGAATTTCAACATAATAATTGCTCCAGTTACTGATTGTTTGAAGAAGGATATATTTGAATGGTCAACGTAGAATAAAAAGAGGCTTATTTCAACCCCCGTCTTAGCTTTAGCAAATTTTGAAAATATAAATGAAGTGGAATGTGATGCATCCGGAGTTGGGATTGGTGCTGTACTTAGTCAGCAAGGGAAGCCTATCTCATTCTACACTGAAAAGCTAAATGATAGGAGGAAAAGGTACAGTACTTATGATCAAGAATTTTATGCTATTGTTCAGGCCCTTAAACATAGGCAGCATTATTTGGTGCATCGAGAATTTTTTATATTCAAACCATGAAGCATTGAAGCATCTCAACAGCCAAAAGAAGTTGAATAAGAGGCATGCACGTTGGGTTGTATTTCTATAGCAGTTTACCTTTGTGTTCAAGCACAAATCTGGAGCAAGCAATAAAGTAGCAGATGCACTTAGCCGAAGGACCATGTTATTGACACAAATGACTCGTACTATTGAAAGGTTTAGACTCTTTCAAGGATATGTATGCTACTGACCTTTTCTTTAGCCCCATTTGGAAAGATTGCAAATATAGACTACAACTATTTGCTGCACGGTGATTTTTTATTTAAAGGCAAATCAGCTTTGTGTACCCAATTTGTTCTTTAAAAGAAAGAATCATTCAAGACATGCACAGTGGAGGCTTGGGAGGGCACTTTGGGCAAGATAAAATTTACGCATTGATTGAGCAAAAGTTCTTTTGGCCAAGGATGAGACGGAATGTACATAGATTCATTCGCAAGTGTCAAGTATGCCAACAATCCAAAGGAAAAACACTAGACACTAGTTTGTATACACCGTAGCCCGTCCCATTAGCACCAAATTGCAATACAGTAGTTCTTACCATCCTCAAATTGATGGGCAGACTGAAGTTGTTAATAGGAGTTTGGAAAATCTTTTGCAATGTTTGATTGGGGAAATCCAAAATAATGGGAATTGGTCATTGCACAAGCAGAATCCGCTTACAACTAATCCAATAATAGAACTATGGAAAAAGCCCATTTGATATAGTCTATGGTAAGCAACCAGTCCACTTTTATGATCTAATCCCGATACCAAAATATGAAAAGACCAATGTAAAAGGAGAAGATATGGCTGTGAAAATGAAGGAGCTGCACTATCGAATTAAGTTAAAGATTGAAGAATCGAATTCGAAGTACAAAGAATATGCAGATAAAAAGAGGAAAGATCAAAGCTTCAAAGAAGGTGATTTTGTGATGGTCTACCTACGCAAATAGCGGTTTCCAACAAGCACATAGTCTAAGCTTAGCAAAAGGAAAATTGGGGATAATGCATATGAAATTGACCTGCCGCCACACTTGGGCATACATCAATGTTTCTGATTTGTATTTTCATCATGGAGAAGATTCGGATGGTTCATAAACTCGAGGCGAGGTTTCTTTTACGGAGGAGGGAATGATGCAGAATTAATTAATGAATTAATTAAGGAATCAAAGAGTTAATTAATGTCTTAGTCAAGGAGTCTCAGAGTCAGTCAAGTCTTTGTTTAGTTTTAATTATATTTTGATATTTGTAGAGTCAACAAAGTCTATTTGTCTTTCCTAGATTAAATTAATATGCATTTAGTAATACTAAGAGTCATTTTAAATGTCTAGAAGTCATTGTTGACTATAAAAGAGTCTATGTACTTGGAAGAAAAGGGGGATAGAACATTATTATCAAATAAAGTACCAAGTTTTATTTATCTAGCTTCATAATTTTCAGGTTTTTCTTCCAGGATTCTGCCTTAATCTAGACTCCAACGGTGATTGGAGTATTAAATTTGTCTACGTCAAAATGTCATCAATATTTGGGAAGTATTAAACAAAAGTAAATTAAAACAAGTTCCAATAGAGGTTCGAGAACCTTCCAAATCAAGAGAGCCTTCCAAATAATTTCAGATGCAGAAAGGCAATTTAACCAACCCCAGCGCCTTTTTTCAAAAAGCTTGTCCCATCGTTAGACCAAACCCCAATATCCTACCAAACAATCCCCATGCCCACCCCCAACCACCAATGCAACCTTTTTTCAAAAAAAAAAAAAAAAATCCCGAAAATGAGAAATAAAATGGAAAAACTTGCATATAGACTCAAGAATGGGGAGGAAGTGAATAAAAGAGCGAGAAGAAAGAAATAAGAAAGTAAAGCTGCTCCGTTCTATAGAAGCTCCAAACCTAGGCCCATATGGTTTACATTGTTTTTGCTGATGAAAGTTGGAACACATGATTTGATCACTTGCAAAAATTTAGCAAGATATTTGGATAAGACAATCAAGACTAATCAAATTGTTACTCTTCAATCAGTTTTGCAATTCGATTATTCAAATATTTGAATCAACCAGGGCCTTAAGCATCAGCTAAGAAAAGTTAAAAATTAAACAGCACAGGCCACTGTGTTTGCATAGCCAAAATGGAAAGAATATTCAGATAAGAAAATTAGTCAGAAGCTGGCAACACAAAAAAATTATTTACACCAAAATTCAAAGAAAAAATAATTGTGACCGCACAGCATGCTTGATGATACAACCCTGTTCTGATGAAGTACGCATCATATAATTTGTGCAAAAACAAAAAAGATGCATAACAGATTAGTAAGACAAAGCAACACAACTTACAAGATGGTTTGATGGCTCATCAAGCAGTAAAATATGAGGCTTCTTGAAAGTTATCTTTGCAAATGCAACTCTGCTTTTCTGACCACCTGCCATATTGTTAAGAGTAGTTCAAAATCTACTTGTACATCCCAGAATAACACTATTCGCCCTCAACATAAAATGCAATAGATGAAAAAAGTACCAGATAATGTGTACATCGGCTGTAGGGCAAGATTTCCAGTTATTCCAAATGAACCTAAATGACTTCTTAGCTTCTGTTCAGGCACTCCCTGCACAGAAAAAAAATATATCAGCATGCAGATGCATTCAAAATATGTATACACAAGCCAGAAATATGAAGTCCTCAACAATCAACATTCATGGAATCTTCATTACTTAGTACGCCTAACTCTGAAGGGGAAAGTTTTTTAAAATGAGCACAAACAATCTTCTTAAGTGAGCAAAAGTAAAAGCATACAACTTCAGATAAACTCAATTTATCATTGCAATGGTTTTTATTCTCTGTACTTTACATTACAGTTCGAAGTACAAATGTGTCTGTATCAAAGAAATTCCCCTTTCTTTTTATGTAATCAGATTTACAGGCATCCAGAAGAAAGTATAATGAGAAAATTGCATGCTATCGAATCCCCATACATTACAAGGTGCCCCTAGTAATACAGAAACGAGAAAATGCACGTCAACTTATACATTAGGACAAAACATACTGGGAAGCAGCGCATCATATACAGAAGCGGATTTGAAGAGAGGTCTAAGCCGTCAACATGATGCTGACTAAACACAGCAATGCGAACCTGTAAACGAAGCAAGGAGATGTCATCAAGGGAATGGGTGGCAAAATCGTATGCAAAAGAATAACCTAAATGCAATCATTCGTCTGCTAAAAGTAACTGCCAAGCCTTTGCTCAATCATAAAAGCACCATATTTGAAAACGCACAAGATATTAATGGTACAGAAGAATGACTTGAAGCCGCTTAAGGTATCTGAGACCATTTCCCGAGGAAACAACAAGCACGGAATACGCAAATGCAGAACAATAATTTGAATATTTGGACCTTATGATGGATTGACAAAATTAGAGAAGCAATGAAAAAGGGAAGCCATGACTTCTTCCAGAAGATAACTATTGGGAAAACACAAGTAATACCTTAGCTGAACGGAAAACAGTTCCAGAGCTTGGTTGAAGCTCCCCGGAAATAAGTTTGAGTATAGTTGACTTTCCGATACCATTTGGACCAACCACTGTAATAAATCATATTAGGAGTAAGAGCACCTTGAAACAATTCAAAATCCATTATACAGCGTTCTAATGTTGACAGTACAGAAAACAGACTAATAGGTAGATGTATCCTAAAGTTTAACAGAATTATTCATAAAGGTAGAGCACTTAACAGGTTCAGAAAAAGTCTTACTTGCTATTCGGCTATCAAGATCTATTCCAAAATTCAAATTCTTAAACAATGTTGGGCCTCCAGGATATGCAAAGGATGCATCACTGCAATTGTTACAAAGATTAACAAAGTTAAGTAATTGTCTTCAAATAGAACAGAAAAACAAAGTAGTTGAAGAACTTAAATGAAGCAGATCGAAATACAATTAACCACAAGTATTAATGCTTTGTTCAACAAACAGAGAACCAGGGAGATAGTTGCTTCTAAATCGTAAGAAGCCCAAGGCACTTAACATTGAAATGTTATTAATAATCAGTTGTCAAACCTGAAGCTTATAATTGGTGGTCCGGGTCTATCATCAGGAGATGGGAATTCAAACTTGTAGCTGCCCACCATAAAATGGAATAAAGATCAGAATTTATGGGAAGGCATCAAAATCACTATTTTCTAGACGTTAACATGTCAACATTGAGTTGAAATCAATAAATAAACTACAAACTACACAAATATATATTTAAATATAGGCATCAATATTGTCACAAAAAAAAAAATTACATACTCAGGATCATTTATAATTTCATCCATGTGACCCAACCGCTCCAGTGCCTGGTAAATATGAGGAAGAGTGAGAATGTAACTAATCTTTTAATAGAAACCGCAAAAGTATTTATGCCCAAAAATTTATTAGCATCGCATCATGATACAATTGAATGAAAGTTGTAAGTGGAACTAGTAACTAGGTCATCTTTCACAAGTGAGATCACTCAATTTGATTGCTCGCCAACCAAGAAAATTTTGAGCAGCCAGAAATAACACAAAGAAACATACCTTAATTCTTGACTGAACAAGAGATGCACGCTTGGCATTGTAGCGAAATTTGTCAATGAATGACTGCAATAAGAATTTTTTAAAAGAAAAGGCATGGTTAAAATTTCCCATAGAATAAGCATGTATCCATGCAGACACCAAATTTGGAATATGTAGATAAGAAACAAAAAAAGAACCTGTATATGGGCTCTTGAGCGTTCATTTGCCTCAAATGCTTTATGTTGGTTCTTGAGCTGTTCTTCTCTTGTTCTCTCAAATACATCATAATTTCCTCTGAAAGCAACCAGTTTTTGTCCTTGAAGGTGTAGAATGTCTGTTACCACCTGTTTTAATAGTGATTTAGCAAATGATATGCCAAAGAATGCTTCAGCAGGTGACCAGAGAAATATATACACACTGATTGTCAGCTAATTTAGATGAAAAGATAGCCAAGAGAGGAAAAGGCATACAATGTTCAAGAACTCTCTAGCATGTGAAACAACAATAAACGTCTTCGGCCATTTCACAAGGTACGTTTCCAGCCACAAGACAGCATGAAGATCAAGATGATTCTGCCATGAAAGTGGAACAAAAGTGTGTAATTAAGTTCAAATTACACGTGAATACACTAACAGACAGCAATATGAATAGCGTACCGTGGGTTCATCAAGTAGTAATAGATCAGGCTCGATAAACAAAGCACGAGCAAGAGCTATTCTCATTCTCCAACCTCCAGAAAAAGCTTTCGTTGGCTTCTTCTGCATTTCTGGGGAGAAACTCAGACCCTATGAAATATTGTAACAAGTGGAGAGATGAATTATAAAAACGTCATTATGTCAATTATTGATAATATGTAACAAGGCCAGGTACAACCCGTTGTGACATTGGAAGTATGGTAGTGAATCATGAGCCTTCAGCAAAGAAGTAAATTCAAAGAGAACCATTTGAATGATTAGATAACTAACTATTATAGTCTATTAAAACTTAAAAGGTCTGATATGTGGTCAATTGGGGACAAGAAAGAACGGGAGGAAGAAAGAAAAGATAATCAGGTCAGATGTAAAGAGGTTTCAGCTCACCAGTTGACAGATAGTCATCAACCTATCAAGCCTTTTTCCAAAATGAATATAATAGGATTCTAATTTATAAGCAGTTAGTACAAAAAATGGCATATAACTCCCAAGCAAATTGCCTATTGTTGACCACCACTCGTAAAGCCAACGAATACATCACCTCTCAACAAGCATCATAACAAGTCAAAGATGGCTCAAGTCTGCATAATAGGGCAGAAAACATTTAAATGAATTCAGTGCCAGCTCCAATTTGAAAGGCCCCAAAAGTGAGATCCAATGGATAACAATACTTTTATTTAACAAATTAAACACAAGGATTATGACTGAAAATTTTCTAGCTTCATCCCTTTTTATGTTAAAAATTAGCATGCCTTCTTGCTTGGTGTACCTTTTGCTTTCTCTATTTAACATCATCTCCTATTTGGCTATTTCCGCAGACTCTAACCTGGCTCACTTTGAGAAATGAGCAGCATTTGCTTGCCGCTTGTGACTAAAGAAAGTAGGTGTGACACTGAAGCCCATGAATAATTTGGTTGCCATGCTTATGAAGAGGTTTGAGAAACGAACCGCAAGAATAGAAGCTGCACGTGCCTCTGCAGAGTAAGCATCAATCAACTCCAGTCTTTTGTATATCTCTTCAAGCCTCTGCCCAATGGCATTTTTGTCAACCCCTCCATTCAGCTCCCCGCTGATCTTTTCAGCTTCCCCCTCTAGGTCCATTTCTCTCTAAAGAAGAATTTACATTTCATACAAGGATTTACACGGGCATGGATTTATTGCACAAAGAAAGTTAAGGCAAATGGAATACAAGTATTGCAACGGAGCAAACTTCATAATTTGAAAGAAGATGTATCAACCTGTAACGCAAGCAGGTGAACTTCTTCTTCCAAAAGCTGGGTTCTTTCAAAATCAGAATTTAGAACACATTCCAAAGCTATTGTATCATCACCAACCACTTCTTGCTCCACGTGTAATATTTGGCAATTTTTTGGGATGCCGTCAATGGCATGCAAGGCCATGTACCTGAGGAAGGTTGTTTTACCTGTACCATTCCTTCCAACAAGGCCTACAAGCAGAGAACAGAATCAATGACTCAAAAGAATTTTAGTTGGACTACCCTACAACTTTATATTTCAACCAACATTTTAACGGCGTCATGTGGTTGCAAATTTTTATTTTCATTATATTCGATTCCAAATTTATTAGAAATAAGCTTAGCATCTTGTTATTGTTGGTCAAAGTAGGTAAGTATATTTTAACCAATAAACTTGCTTCCATTCGTGAATTACGCGAAGTCTGTCTAATGTCAATGTAAATATAAATATAAATCTGTTACTGCAATAAAAGCAAACATCACATTTATCAAGGGTTCCTCTCCATAACTAAAAACACACAACACAAACAGATGGACAAGAAAAGGCTTTAAGGAAAGAAAAAACTTTTTTTGTTTCAATGTGTGTGAATGTTTATATGTGTAGACACACACACACACACACACTAGATGAACTTATAGATCATGGCTAAAATAAAAATCAAACCAACCGTAGTGTCTTCCATGAGATAGAGTCACGCAACCATCAACAATAAGATCACGACCCCCAACGGATACATTAAAATTCTCCATGTGAATATCCCTAACAGCAGGTCCATCACTATGGTCATGATTTACACGTACAGCAGGCATTCCAGCTTTGACTGCTTCCATCTCCTCTAAGTGGTTTTGGTATTGTGCCTATACAACCACACAAGAACTAATGAGAAACCAAACAAAAACAGAACCAATCCCCACTGTCACCTTGTTCTAACAAAGAGAGGGACTTGCTTAGGCTTTGCATGGTGCAGATTAGGACATTAAAGAAAGTGTATATAAATAAAAGATGTGCAGTTCAACTTCTATTTCGAATATTATTTATCGTATTACCTATACACTGTATTTAACATAAAGACTATCACTAGGAAAGCATGTAAATGTCGCAGCCATATTCCCGCAGATAATCATTTGAACTTTAATGACACTACTAATCTAACATAATTATAAAAAAAGATTATATTTTCTCTTACCTCTCTCTGGCGATCCTCTTTCCTCTTCCTCCTTTCAAGCTTCATCTTGTCACGCTCAGTCAATAAAGGACCATCCACTGGCTCTGGCTTCTTCTTTGGAGCTTCCTCTTCATCCATTCCATCATACATTCTCAATGGTGCCAAAAGGCTTCTTACTGTTGGTTTTTCTTTCACCAACCCATGCTTCCCAAATTTCTCAGAGATTTTACTACATACCTATCATAAAATCTCACAGCAAATATTATATTCCACATCAAATATAACACGAGAAATAATTAAACTGTCAACTATGTTATTCACTTGTTTTAATCTTCCACGAATTCAGCTGATCAAATCTTACATAGATATATGAGTATATACGTAACTTATAAACTAGGATATTAAAAAATAAATTCATTCAAATGAACATTTCAATGGTAATATTATTGAAAAAAAAAAAAAGAAACAATATGCTTTCTGATAATAAATCTTGTTTTACTCTATACTGTTTACTTTGTTTCGCTACACATACTTCTGAAATAAAGAGTTAGCTAAAGTTCAACGTGATAGCCCTCAGAAAACTGTAAAATAAGAAGAAACTTAGAAGTTCAACTATCGTTAACTCAATAAACCTTTCAGTTAAATTAAGTTTTTAAACAAGTTTTAATTTCACGAATAAACACCTTTTAGAACCCTAAAACCAGCAAAATAATGGACAGTTAAATCCAGCCGCCAGCAAATTCTATAATGAAAAAGTCTTAAGAATAAATCAGAATTCTGGTGGAGAATGGTCGAATATATGAGATTATAACGAACTTTTCTTATTATTAAAAGGATAATTCTAGTAGCACATAATTTTTATCCATAATGTTTCACATGACATTCACATAAAAATTATCTACTCATAACATTTCTCTTATTAAAAAGAGAGTACAGACAGTTAGTGAACTGTAGCTCCTCAATATTTACCATTCAAAGCGTTGGACACCAATGGGTTTCAAGCTATCTTCTTTCCTAGAGTTGCTTGCCCTTGAAGTATTTCGGTATTTCAACCAACTAGTTTGGATAATGTCATTTGCAAGATTGTCGCAAAGACTATCACAAAATGAATGAAAATTGTCCTCTAGATAATTGAAGTGTCTTTTGTACTCAGGCATGATAGCATATAATGTAACTGCGGCATTTGAGCTTATGCACTCAATGAAATGTAGAACCAGGGGATATTTGGCGATGAAGTTGGACATGATTCCAAATCTTTCATGTGATTTGCACTTAATTAGCAAACTTATGGTAGGTCTAAATTGTTTTGCCAAGTTCTTTCCTTCTTGATGTAAATTTGAGGACTTGTGCATGGGAAAAATGATTGGTTGTGCTAATTAAGTTGATGGAATTTATTACTTCAAGAGTAAATCTATCTCAAATTCCAGTGGATCAAACTTCGGCACAAGAGATACATCATCCTAGTTTTCCATACTTGAATGTAATTAAACTTTATTTCAAAATAGGAACATTCATGATTTTCAATGTGAATTATAAGTTGTCTGAACACCATCGCACTCCTGCACAAGCCTATATAAAATCAAAACCCTTTTCTCTAGTTCATAGTGAACTTCTGGGACTTCCTGATTAATATTTCCAGAGCAAAATGGTTCATTATATTATATTGATTGATGAACCTATTCGTTTATGTTTAAGCCAAAAAGATTTTTGAAGTTTTTCATAGAATGTTTAAAAATCATTTTCAAAATGAGATTCAAATCCTTTGTACTTATAATGGGAGATAATACTACTCAACTGTTATGGCTCATATTTAACTGAAAATGGAACTATCCATCATAGCTCATGTGTGGATACACCGCAATAGAATCTGAGTTAAAAAATAGGCACATTCGTGAGATAGCTAGGCCATAAGATTTACCATAGAAATTTCAAAACACTTTTGAAGTGAAGATATTCTTTATGCCATCTATCTTATCTACAGAATGTCATCAAGAATTCTTATTAAGATTTGGGGCTCCATGTTAAAAGATCAACTTTAATAACATGCGTAACTCAAGCCTTTATATGTTTGTCTATATTTTTTATAATTATTTGATGTGGGATTTTATTCCTTAATATGGATGGAAGCTCGTTTGAGTACACAAATTTGAAAATTCGTATAATTGATTTTGAGTCTTGCTCGAATCAAATTGTTCATTAGAGCTTTATGAGCTCTGATGCTATATTAAAACTTAGTTGTCTATTTTAAAATATCAAGATCCTAGCTAATTATTCGTTGATTCTGTCTTGATTTTCTGTATTTGATTCTCTGTAATTTCTTTAAATCAGGGTATTAGTTAGGAAAGTTTCTATAGTTAGGCATAGAATTATTCTCTTCATCTTGTATAAAATACCTATTGTACACGTCAATCCAAATCACAGAATACACAGTACCCTTCTTCAATTCTCTTTTCCTTCTTTACGTTTTTCACATTCCTACCATAGGAAATTTACATGGTATAGAACACTGAAATTTTCATAGCCCACTCAACTCCAAGCCTCCATTCTTTTTAGTTTCCATGGCAAAAAATGATGAAACTTCAAATGCAACTAAGATCTCTACCAACATGTACGACGATCCAAGCGATCCCTTCGATCTCCATCATTTTGATCAACTAGGTTTAATTATTGTGACTCAAATATTGGCACAGGACAATTATCCTCTTTGGAGTCATGCCACGCTCATGACTTTCATCACCAAGAACAATGATGGTTTTGTAGACGGATCCATTATGAAACCATCATAAACATCCACCAGGTAACACAAGCAATGGACTTGCTGCAATCTCCTTGTCAATGGTTGGATCCTCAACACAATTTCACCAAACATTGCTCAAAGTGTGATGTACAATGATAGTACCTTCAAGATCTTACAGGGAATTGAAAAAGAGTTTCTCTCATCAGTGGCGGATCCACGATATTGAACCAACTAGGGCGGCTGTTGATCACCGCAATAGCGAGATTATTATTAATATTTAATTAAATAATTTTAAAAAAATTTAATCAATATATAAATACACTAAAACGTAAATGTCACATACATATGAAAATATAATTACACAATCCAAAATAATTTTAGAAAAATACATTTGTCAATCATATATAGACGATCAAGTTTCAAGTTTTTACGAATTTAATGAGATAAGATGAAGTTTATACTTAAAACATAATTAAACGGAAAAGTCAAACTTCGAGTTTGGGTGAAGTTTATGCAAAATTCTTAAAACAATAATTTTTAGAACTAGAACTATTTTTGAATTAATGTTTTTCGAACTCTTAAAAGAAAAAAAAAAGTACTTAAATTGTCCAAATTTAATTTTACAAAATAAATTGATAAAATCTAATAATAAAAGTATATATTATGAAATAATAATTTGAGTCAATAAATTTCTTAAAAAAGATATTTCGGAAACGAAAACTAATAATAATTGTTTAATTTTTTTAAATTTAATTTGTTAAAAAAAAATTAGAAGAATTGATTGGAATCGAACCCCCAATCTTTTGAATCTAAAATAAGTAGTTAGCCATATGAGAAACACCCTTTCTTAATTAAATGTTGGTACAGTTTTTTATTTAGTTATGATTTGTTAAAACATTAAAAAAAAGTGCATGTGAAAGGAGTCGAACCCCATTCCTCCAGCATGTAGAGTAGTTCTCAACCATTTGAGCTATGCTGCTTATCATTTGTTATCTATGCGCTAATGGTTATATATATTTAATATAAAAGTTTCCTTTAATCCTTTTTTTGGACGGATCCAATACGGCCGGCCGCCCTCGGCTGGCCGGATGCTGGGTCCGCCCCTGTCTCTCATGCATATAATGTACACTTTTTCATGTTGAACAAGAGATTCATTAGTGCGTTCAAGGAGACGTGAGCATTGGCGACCACTAAACTAATTAAAAAGGGTTATGGGATGCTCGAGATGCTCTAAATCCTCTTCCACCTTGTGATGGCAACATGGAAAGGAAATTGCAAATATACTAACAAACACAATGTACTATTCGATTCCCATGAGACTTAACCCCGTTTATGCTAGAGTTTGAAGGCAGATCTTACTCTTGGATCCCTTACCGCCTATGATCAAGGTATTTTCCCTCATTACTCAAGATGAAAAACAATGAGACATCTCTTCACATGTGATTGGAAAACTCTAGATGCGATTACCTTTGTAGTGAAAAATGGACTACCAAATTTCAGCGGGAATTATTCACTAAGAAATTCACATCTCAACTAATCGTTGCAACCTTGTTGGACATACCATTGAAAACTATTATCAACATATTTAGTATGATCATTGAGGCTACAAGGGTCATACCATTGACATCCATCACAAACTCAAGCGAGCAAATGTTCAAGGGGATAAGAGAGGTCCCTCAAACTCTTGTTCAAGAGCTCGTCATGCGGATTCCAAAACACGTCTCTAAAGTAAAAATCACTTCACCTTTTCCTAACAAGCTCCAATGGGTTAAATCAATGACAAACACCAACTAAGTTCAAGTAATGCTCAAACTTAGTAATGAAAAGTGATTTTGTCATCATATTAGCAAGATTTTCCTTGATATCAACCTTTTTTACTACAATGTCACCATGAGAAATCAAGTAACGCACAAAGTGATATCCCACATCAATGTGCTTAGTATTCTCGTTAAACATCTTATCCTTAGTCAGAAAGATAGCACTCTGACTATCACAATACAATATAGACATCTACAAGTTTTCATTGATTTCACCAACTAAATTCTTCAATCACATAACCTCCTTACATGCCTCTGTAATAGTCATGCATTCTGCCTCTATTGTAGACATTGCTACTGTATTTTGTAAAGTAGCATTCGAGCTGATAGTTCAGCCTCTAAGGATAAACACATACTATCTAAGTGATCTCCTCATATAAAAAAACCCTTGCATAATTGATAAGCGCATTTTATGCTCTTAGCTCTTATTCGAACTTTTATTTTTATTTATTTATAAGTAAATTTAGTGATTATCTACTTAATTTGTGTAAATTATATTAATTGTAGGAAATCCCAAGTTAGATAAAATTTATGTGAAAAGGGGCTATTTGGAGTTGGTTTGAAGTAATTAAAAATTAACCGAATTGCAAGAGATCAATTGGAAGTATTAATGGAGCATTCAGCAAAAATTTATAAGTTCAGGAGTTAAATTCAACATTTGTAAAGTTTGAGGACTAAATTTGCAAACTCTAAAACTTGTCTCGGGTCAACTATTATATTTTGGAATGAAGAGGACTTAAATTGCAAAATAAAGAAGATGGAAGAATAAAGTGACATGAGAAAAAGGAGTTCAATTGGAAAAGAGAATTGTTTCATTTTATTTCTTAAACTCTTTGATGGAAACCAATTCGAATTATTTGGTGAAAATCAATTTGAACAATACTTTGCCTAATCTTGTTCTATAAATACTCAACATAGTTCAACAATTAAAGAAGGCTTCTAGGATTTCATTAGACAAGCATATTCAACCCAAGGTTTGGGCGATTCGTTGTACATATATTATTCAAGCCAAAATGAGGGAAAAATCAAGGAGCTAGGGTTTAAAAATTTTACAAGAATGTGGAATCTTAGTGTAAAATCTTTATCTTTTTTCTCGTTTTCCTTAATACCCAGTGATATACTTTAATTCCTTCTTGTATTTTTATTTTCTCATGATATCTAATTTAAGTATTTAGTAAAGATGAATGATTATAACCTAATTTTGAACCTTAATTTTAATTAAAAAGTTTTAAATCTCAAATTGATTGTGTGAATTATTTTTGCTTCCAATTTTAATGATTAGATTAATTGGTCACTAATTCATTGATTTCGTGAATGATAATTATATAGAGATGCAAATTATTTGTTTAGACCATGTAATAAAAGTCAGTGGTTAGTTACAAATACTTATGCTAGTAATTATGATTGTTACATGAATTCTTAGAATTTAAGTGCGTCAACTAAGATTAATTTACATAGAAATATACGATTGAATTAGTTAAATAGGCTCAATGAGAACTCAAGAGAAGTAAATTGAATACATTAGAAAAATTCGATCGAGTAAATATAATCAATTGTACGAAACTTGGTAATTGAGATTAAGAGGATAGTTATGGTAAAATCATGAATCCTAACACTTAAAACCATCATATTTTAAAAATCACATTTATTTTAGTATATTTAAAATAGTAATCACAAAAAGAAAAATAACTATTTTATTTGTTTTTTAATCAAATTGAAGTTAAGAATAATTTAATCAATTGTTAGATAGTAGTTCTCGTAGGAACGATATCCGAACTCATAAATCTACTTTATTACTTGTTACGATCCCTACACTTACGAGATATAAAAATCGACAACAATAATCTGAATATACATACCCAATAACTCAATCTATGTTTTGATCAAAATGCAAGTAAGCATTAGTAGAGTCACTTAAGTATTTGAATATCCATTGCACTGTTTTCCAATATTCCTTGCGAGGATTTACCATGTATATACTAAATGCACTGACTACTTGTGCCAAATCTACAAATCATCGCATACATAAGCGATCCCACTACAATTGAATAAGGAACCCAGAACATATAATCAATGTCTTCATTTGACCGATGACACAAGTTAGATGATAATTTGAAGTGGACAATGAAGGGAGTACTAATAGGTTTTGCATTCAGCATATTGAACATGTGATGCACTTTTTAATGTACCCCTTATTACTCAAATACAATCTGATAGCTTTCCTATCCATCAAGATTTCCATATTAAGAATCTTTCTTGCTGCTCCTAAATCCTTCATTTCAAACTTTTCACAAAGTTAAGATTTTACCTTTCTAACCCGTGCTTTATCCTTGGCCACTATAAGCATATTATCAAGATATAACAATAGTTATATAACTGACTCATCATCTCCTTATCTAAAGTACGCTCAACTATCATAATTGCTTTATCAAAATTATGAGTAGTCACGAACTAATCAAACATCTTATACCATTTCCAGAGCGACCACCTCACTCCATATAAGAACTTGTTCAACAAGTACACATATTTTTCTTTTCTAAAAACTACGAAAAGTTGTTGTTTCATGTAAATGATCTCCTCAAGTTCACCATGCAAGAATGCGGTCTCGACATTCCTCTACTCAACCTCCAAGTCATCCTTAGCCACAACCACAAGTAAAGCTCTAATTGAGCTATGTTTTATTACTGGTGAGAACACATCTATGAAGTCAACACTCAAAATTTTACTATAACCTTTTTTTGCCAATTTGGCCTTATATCTAGCATCTTAAACTCCTGGTGTACCTTTATTTCTTTAGAATACTAATTTGCAGCGAACAACAATATTCTCCTTAGGTAAATTCCAAATCCTAAGAATTCTTTTATTGAATGATTCAATTTCTTCTTATATTGCAATCAACCATCTGTTAAAATCACTATAACTGACTGTCTTTAAATATGTAGGAGGCTCCTCAACAGAATCAATACTTTCAGCCATACTCAATGCATAAGCAACCAAATTTGCTTCTCAATACTTCGTGGAGGTCTAACTTGTCTGTGAGGTCTATCATTAGCAATCAAATATTGTAGTGTTGCTTGTGATGTAGGAATAATAGGTAAAATGTTACTCTATGTCAACTCTGAACTAGATTGATTTGAAGCCTCTGATCTCTCTCCTGAAGTAATCTTCAACTCCACCTGAGTAGTTTGATTATGTTTCTCAATATTATCAGAATCCTCACGATGAAGATTTTGAACCATAGCAAGTTCATCAAACACTTCATCTCTACTAACCACCACATTTCCTGTCTCAGAGCATCACAACTTATATCCCTTCACACCCAATTTATACCTAAAAAAGATGCACTTTTTAGACTTAGACTCTAACTTTCCATTATCCACATGAGTAAAAAAAAGACAGCTAAATATTTTAGAATCAGAAAAACAAGAAGGTTTATCAGACCATACATCTTCTATCTTCTGGTGTCTTTTTCTCAATGGCAACTAAGGGTGAGCGATTAATCAGAAAGATAGGTGTAGTAGCAGCTTCAACCTAAAAAATTTTAAACAACCCAAAATTTGAAAGTGTAAAACAAAAATTTTCCATTAAGGTTTTATTCATCCGCTGTACCACACCATTTGTTGTTGAGTTCCAAGTATCAAGTGTCTCAAGATGCCTTCAACTTTGTAGAAGCTATTGAATTCATCGGGACAAAACTCTAATCCATTATCTGTGTCTGGACGTCTCACATGCTTTCCAGTTTGCTTCTCAATCATTGTTTTTACTCCTTGAAGGTAACAAACACATTACTCTTCTGTTTCAAAAAGAATACCCAAACTTTCCTGGAGAAATCATCAGTTACTGTCAAAAGTAATAAGCACATCCTTTAAAAGGTACCATCGTCGGTCCCTAAAGATTTAAATGGATACTCAAGGTTTCTCTCGTGTAGTGTCTTTATTTAGTAAAATTGACCATTTTCTATTTTTCAAAGACACAATGCTCACAAAATTTCATATTACTAATCTTCTACCCATTAAGAAGTCCATTCTTACTAAACTCCATCATATCATTCTCACTTATATGCCTAAATCGCATATGGCAAAGTATTGTAACTTCTTTATCTGCTAAGAAAGAGGTAGTAACTGTTATATCCCCTATAACTGTGGAACCCAGCATAATGTACAACTGAGTAGATCTTTTATGACCCTTTAACATTCTGATTATGAATTAACCAACCCCAGCGATTTTGCAAGGTGAATTATTTTGCATAATCACAGCACTCGAAACTTCCTCATATGTTGTAAAATAGCCCATGTTGGACACATATGAAAAGTACACACCAAGTAAAGAACCCAATCCTCACGAAGTTTGGAACCATGTCAGAAATCATAAGAAACTTTGCAGAGGATTATTTTTAATATTTTATTAAAAAGTTTAGGAGTAAGATTGCAATTTATTCTTTATTTTTCTTTTCTTTTCATTTTTGTTTTATTTATAAAGGAGGGTATATTGGTCATTGTACGTTAAAAATAGGTGAAAATGACGTTTTCTGCATTGAAACGTTGAAATATAGGTGAAAATGCAAAAATTTGAAACGTAGGGACGTTTTGCACACTAAATACCAAACGTATGGACGTTTTGTGCAATTAAGCCTTTTTTGAAATGTATTTATGAATATGAATCCAGAATTTGCTTTTACGTTAAAAAGTGACATAATAAAATACTTTTTTTTTTGTCTCGTATATGAATTAAGGTATTGAAATTCGAAATTGACATACTCTACCACAGTTTTGAGAAACTCGAACACTATCAAATTTGACTTACAAGGTGTTTATGAAATGTAAATATGAATATGTATTCAAACTTTGTTTTACATTAAAAATTGGCATAATATCAAACTTTATTTATCTTACAAGTGAGTTACAATATTGAATTTTGAAAGTGACATACTCTGCCCTTTTTTAAGAAATTCACACACTTGTGATTATGATATAAAATTAGTTCCTACTTTTTTTTTTGAGTTGGATATAAATTAAGATTGTCAATTTGAAAGTCACTTTTTAATTAAAAGGTCAAGCGGTGTCTAATGTGATTGTTTTTATGTGCATAGATGTAACGACATTATCAAAATGTTGCACAATTGAATGTTTTGAACACGACAACTTTTGGAGGCTGCAACAATTGAAGAAAATGACATGATGCAGTTATAAAATTTGAGAAGAAGCAACAAAAGAAAAGAAAGTGGAAAGATTTATAGAACTCGAGTGTTTGATTTTCATTTTTTTTTTTTGGATTGTTTTTCTATTTTTTCGCTATTATAGAATAGAATACATATTAGAAAGTTCTATAAATCATTTTTACTATTGAAATTAAAATACTAACAATATTTCACTTATGAAAAGAAAGTGACATACAAAAGTTTAATGTGTTAAGATGACTGTTCTAACCTCGTTGTTTATGTGACTTAGCAATCAAATAAATAGCAAGAGTTATTTTTTTAGATGAATCTGGACCATATTCCGTTCACTAATGTGTTGTTAGATGTTACTTATCTCACACAAGGATTGTCGATTTTGAAAGAAAGAGTGTCAAATGTATATATAATCGAATTCTAGTAAAATTTACTATTAATTAAAGATTAACGATAATTAAGGGCATTAATATATATTTATTTTTTAATTTTTTTTTTTGACCGTTCTAGGCCTAATTTCCTCATAACTCATACCATGAATGCCTGCGTGAGGGATATTGAAGTTAATTAATGCATAAATTTCATCTACTGCGAGTGAACGTTTAGAGAAATTTTATCTATTAGACTTCAATAAAGTTGCTGACCTTTAACGTAGTTTCGAACTTTTACCACTCCACCACCTAACGTCGTCCCCAAAAAATAAAACAAAATAAAAAAATTGCTTAGTTGCAGCCCCCTCTTTTTTTTTTTTTTTTTAACTATTCTTCTACATACTCACTACTTCATACTTGAAACGAAAATGGTAAAGTGAAATTCATAATGTCTAGATAAAATGTTAAATATATATATTTATTTTAACACTTTTTATGACATGGTGTTGTCATAAGTTGGCAGACCATTTGACAATTATGTGGAATGTCGATTATCGCATAGTTGTTAATGGGACCGGCCCTAAGAATTTCAAAGACCTAGACGATTAATTATTATGACGCCCTTAAATATTTTATTTTTTTTACCGATGTAGCAATACTTAAAGGAATGCCCATACGGGTTTTTGAAGACGGAGAAATACTCTCTCTCTAAAACACAGCTTAAAAGTGGCATTTGGTTTACCTGTTACTTGAAGATTGTAGTAAAGGAGTTCCAACAAAAACGGCGTCCGGGATAACTATTGGCATATAAATGTACAATGCTTGTGAAAAAAATGAAAAGTGCCCAAATATAAACAAGCCTCAATCATAAATCACTAACCATTAAAATATGTAATTGAAGTTCACTAGTTCCGAATATAATCCCTCCGAAAAATCTAGAGAACAATATACAAGAGCAGAGAGAAAGTTAATAGTATATAATAGCAAAGTAAAATATCATTGGGAGGGAATTAAGAGGCACAATTGTAATTTCTTCTATGAACAATCTGCCTCTTCTAACCCTATGTAAAACGAGATATTTTGAGTAATTGGGTGGGTTTTCGGACAAGTTTTGGGCCAGTTTCTTTCCTCTTTTTTATTTATTTTTTATTTTTTTATTTTTTTATGAAAATCTTGAAGTCCTAGGCAAGTTGCCTAGTTATCCTTGGGCCAAAATCGGGTCTAGTTGTTAATTAAGTAATTTTTATCAAGAGGAAATTACATTAAATTTACAAATTCAAAATTCAGATCTAAACTTTATTTAATCAAAAATCAGATATTGCATAGTAAATCTATATTAATGTTTTCACCCAATTCAATTACAAACCCTAATTTTATTTCATTCTTCTCACTCTCCTTCCTCATCTTCATCATCTCCTTTTCATGCCTTCCTCTCTGTCAAACGTCGTCGTCGCCGTCGTCGGAGCACCCGCCTCGAGAACCGCGTCGTCGCCACCACTTAAGCAGTAATGCGCTGCTTAATGAAGAGATTGGAGCCTCTGTGCGTGGAAGTGCATAGGCGGCGATCTGAAATCTTCTTCGATTTGTGGCGTTTCTCTGATGATTTTTTGTAGTCCAAGTTTTGTGTGGTAGCGGCGGCTTGGAGACGGCGACGCTGTGAACGTCGCTGACCGTGGCTCTGGTTGTTTTCCTTTTTTTTTTTTTTTGATCGTTGGATGGTGTTTTGGTGAAGGTGGGATGGTGTTTGTGTGATGGCGGACTTGATGATTTTGTTGGTGGGGTGGTGGCTTAGCTGGCGGCGACGACGAGGTTGGAGGTGATGGCGGGTTTGAGGGGTAGTGGTTGTGGTGTGGTGATGTCTTTGTTGTTGGCGCCGACAAGGATGGTAGTGCATCTAGTGGCGGGGACGGAGATGGAAGTGATGAAGGGTTTAGGATTTTTTTTGTTGGATCTGTTGGTGACAGTTATGTTGGTGGTGTTGGAGTTAGTAGTGGTGCTGTTGTGGTGGTGGTGGCGGCGGCAACGAGATGGTGGTTGTTGGTGGCTAGAGATCTGATAGAGTTGATTGTCAAGGCTTTTGTTAGCGACAGATTGGATCTGGTGGTGGCGATTTTGTTGGTGGTGATGTCGTGGTGCTGTGGTATGTGACCCACTATTTGGTTATCTGTGACTAACTGTTTAACTGTGATATTAAAATTCGATAATTTGTGATCAACAAATTTGAAAAATATGTGACTGATTGATAAATTGTGACTTATAATTTTTTATCTGTGACCAATAAAATAAACTGTGACCTTAAAATTCGATAATTTGTGACCAATAAATTTGAAAATATGTGCCTGATTGATAAATTGTGACCTATAATTTCTTTTATCCGTGACCAATAAAATAAATCGTGACCTTAAAAATTGATAATTTGTGACCAACAAATTTGAAAATATGTGATTGATAGATAAATTGTGACTTATAATAATTTTTATTTGTGATCAATAAAATAAAATGTGGCCTATAAATTTTTTTATTTGTGATCTCGATTTAATCTGCGACCAATTAATTATTTAATACGTGATCAACAACTAAATTGTGATATATGAATATGTACATGTGACCATTAATTATATAATTGTGATTTTATTATATTTAATTAATAAAATATAATTAATTAACAAATAAATACTAATTTTGCATTAATTAAACTTAAAACCCGATTTTTGAATTGTGCATAGTTAATGCCTTAATTGTAAATTTTCCCCTTTTATCAATTTGGAACAAAGAGAAAGTATGGTGAGGTTTGATATCAATTTGAAATTTAGTTATCCAATTGAAACTAATGAAAGTTTAGTGACCTAATTGAGATAAAATAAAGTTCGATAAGCCAATTAAATTTTGCTAAAAGTTGAAGGAACTTGTAAAACTTATCTTCATGTATCAAAACATAAAAGGGGCTAATTCTATTCGAGTCATTGTACTTTGACCCATTTTCAATTGTGTCACTATACTTCAATGTGACAATTCGATCATCATACTTTAATTTTTGTATCAATTTGGCACTACACATGTATTTTGTCTCAATTCTGTCTCATTGTCTAATTACATTAATTTGTGTTATTTTCAGTCCATAAGTCTGATATGTA
This sequence comes from Fraxinus quadrangulata, assembly GCA_903798255.1. NCBI lineage: Eukaryota > Viridiplantae > Streptophyta > Magnoliopsida > Lamiales > Oleaceae > Fraxinus > Fraxinus quadrangulata. The sequence continues at coordinate 27,302 of CAIGRB010082918.1, read as the reverse complement.
AAATAAGTTTTTAACATTATTCAATCCCATTTCTTCAAGTTCAAACTGGAAACACACTTCTCTATAGCAACGAAATCCCTTCTCTCTCTTCCTTCTCCTCACTTGTTTCAAGATCCCGATTGCCACTGCCCAAGTAGACAATGCCAGCCTCTTGCTCATGATTAGGGGTGGACAAAATGATAAAATCAAATTACACCAAACCAGAACCAAATCAAACCGAACAATTTGATTCGATTCTAAAAAAAAAAATTAATGATTTTAGTTCTAGTTTAGTTATAGCTCTAGAACTAAGAACCAAACTAAATATTTAAATTTTCTTTTATATATATATATATATAGACAAACACACACACACACACACACACACACACACATTAGTGAATCACAATTCTCACCCAAATATTCAAAATTCAATTGAAAATCATGACAAAAATATCATGTACCTTCGATTTCTCATTTCTCAATGTAGAAACTGGAAATTCTAATTCATTTTGGAGACCCAGATCCTAATTCATTTCTCATTTTCCTTTCATTTTCAACTTATACATCGACATGGAGACTAACAACTACCGTCGTCGTCTATCTCACACTCAGTCACCATCATGGCATGGATTTCTAATATTGAAGCATCAACCTTAGGTTTTTCTTCCTCAAATGTTCTTTTTTTTCTAAATCAATAATAAAATTAGAACCAAACCAGAATCGAATGGTTCGATTCCGATTTGCTTCCATATCTTTAAAAAAATCATTTGATTTCATCATAAAAAAAATCATAAGTTCATGGTTCGATTCAACTTTTTTGGAACCAGAACCAACTAAACCATGTCCACCCCTACTCATGACTGAGACTCTCGAACGAACATATCCCACCTTTCGACATAATGCGTCGAACCAAGAAAAAGGCGATGATGAAGATGAAGAATTGAATCGTAGATTATTGTACTGAAAATTACGGGCTCTGACACGTTACTACATTTCATATGGTGCACTCTCTGCTAACAGAACCCCGTGCAGAGCCCGCTCTTACATATCGTACTATACTCCCAGCTGTCATAGAGCTAGAGGACCAATCAATCCTTACACCAGAGGCTGTTCTGCAATCACACGTTGCAGGATGTGAAAATATGTCGTAGAAAAGTTTTTTTTTTTTGCTTGCCTTTTCAAGTCTTTTTGTCTTTTAAGTTTCGGATTATTAGTGTCAAAGGCTAAGTACTTCCTTTTTTTTCATTGAATTAGTGTGAGATTGCCTATGCAATTATATTCTATCAAATATGGTGGTTAAATACTAAATTCTCATTTCTTGGTTTATCAATGTTTAAGATTTGGTCAAATTTACGCTCCAGTCTCCGATCGTTAATTTCTCTTTGCATTTCTTCCTTCAATTGATGTAAAAAAAGTTAGTGTTTTTTTTAAAAAAAAAAAAAATTGAATCTATTTTTTGTTTTCTGTTAGTTGACTGAAGATATGGACGGACGCATAGGGTGGCCTGGGGGGTCACGTGACCCCCTCAACTTTGCTCCCTTTTTTTTCACCATGAAATTTTCTATATCTTTGTTTCAATTTTCGAAGTCATTATGGGATGTGAAACAACATTTTTAATATTATTTCGAAGTACTCACGGTCTAGTTTCTGCGTTGTTAATGGCGTATGAAATGATCAATCGTAGCAAATGTTACTACTTGTCAAAGAAGGCCATTCAAAATTAGTATTTCGAAAATTTCTAGGGCTGGAAACGGGTCGGAGAACCGAACCGTCCCAAAATTTTCGGGTATTTAATAAATGAAACCGTCGGGTCCAAATATAATTATGGAACCGTTCGGGTTCAGTTCGATTCTTTTCAATTCGGTACCATAATTAAATTTTTTAATATTTTCAGCAATACTACATAAATACAACTAAA
>CAIGRB010082912.1:16521-47902 GCA_903798255.1 Fraxinus quadrangulata | reverse complement strand
TATATATATATATCCGTGTTTTCAGTTCCTCACACTTACTACCTTTTACACAATTTGTAACTTTTTATGCATTGCGATGTCCGAAAAAAAAATTAGGCCTACATTTGGTTTAGCTACAAAAGTTGATTAAAATTTAAATTAAAATCTATATAATTTTAACAACACATTTCTCAACCATATATTTCATTAACTTTTATCAAAATTACTAAAAATCTTATTTTTATCTACACCAAACATAGACTATGTTAGATTTTTAGTGTTGGAGATTCTATAGACAAAATGACTAATTTGTAACGTGTTGTAAAAATCAAGGACTTAAGGTGCAATTTGTATAAATTTAGTTATGAGGTCTAGGGTTCGAACATGAAAATAAGAAAAACACGGCGTCGCATTTTTGATAGCTTCTCGCCCAGTTGGCGTTCGAGCGACAAAAACAGAAAGTCTCGCCTGCCTACCGTTGCGCTCTCACTCGAGCGACAGTGTATGGCTTGCCGTCGCCATCTTCTTGCTCAAGCGACGGTTGATCCGAAAAATCATAATTTGCTGTTTTAAAGTATTTTTCCAGCCCATTCAACCTAATTGCTCTCTCTTATAAATACCCAAACCTATACACGAAAATTAAGGCGGTTCTTCATTGTGCTTATTTTCTAAATACATTCGTATTATTCTTTGAAGATCCAAGAGCCTATTCATACATTGATTTCGTATTTTCTTCTTGAGATCATACAACCACATATTTAGGAAAAATATCAAATCCATTAAATCCGAAACACTACTTACTTCCTATTGGTCATAGGAATGTATTTTCTCAGTTGAATTTTAGAGACTGTTAGAAGTTGAGAGATGTTGGACTACAAGCGCAGAGAGAGCACGAAGCCTTGGAGCAGGTTCCTGGAATTCCACTGGAAAGAGACAATTGCAGAAGATCTTGGAATAGGTTTTGGAGTAGACCTTGGAGTTAGCAAGAAATAGATCGGGAAGTCTAGTGGAGTTGGCTAGATAGCATCAGACTGTAACTCACTCCGTATTATCTATAGTGGAGGTAACTGGTTTGGCCTCAGAGTTTTTACCCAGTTGGGGTTTTTCCATTATCATTTTGGTGTTCGTTATTTATTACTTTCTTTATTATAGTGGTATTTAAATTTAGGAAAATTGATTTGTTTGATTAACCATCTAGAAACAATTAAAAGTGGCTTGTTGCTTTTGATTGATTAATTCTGCACGTATGGTCAAAACTAAAAATGGATAATTAATGACCATTCGGTAACTTAATAACCGTTAATTTGGTAATCCGTAACTTTCAGACTAAGTGTAATATAGATTGTGAAAAAGTAAGTACTTAAAAGATGATAAAATTAACGAATTAGATAATTTTACTGTGGTTTCACTTCCATGCTTTGATGTGTTTCCAATGTGACCAATACAATTTATGAATACTTATCGATATAGCTGCACAACATAACATCTCAATATATATTTGTCGAGAATATATACTTGGAGTCGAGTCTTTGATTTAAAACAAATCTCAGGTAGCTCTTTCGCATTACCTTAGCGAGTTCGTCTTAGCCAATATCAAGATGGTCATACACGCAAGCATGTACACTGGTAAATTTGTATTTACTAGGTAAAAAATTCAGCCAATATTACGGTGGTTCTTTCGTCCGGAAAGTTGCTCAATAATTTACCACGTTCAGAATAAATAAAAGATTTAGGGAAGGGCATATGCATTACATTTGCTAGAACAAAAATAAATTAAATTTGTGAGCAGAACAAACCCAAATTAACCTTAGAATATGAAGAGATCATTTGCATGGAAGTAATAAAGCTTGATTTAACCAACTGAAGTTTACTTTAATTTGTTTGAATAATTTTGAGAATAACACATCTGCAGTAGATTTGTTTAATTAATGGCTCTAGACATTTCTTTTTTCTTTTTAATTGAGCCATAAAAAATGATCAATAGTATGGAACGTGACTAAAAACGTCTTTATTTACTCAAAGGAATCCACCACCTCCAATTCCACCACCAGATCCTCCACCAAATCCACCTCCTCCGCCGATTCCGCCACCAATACTTCCTCCTAATCCTCCAATACTACCTCCAATCCCACCACCGATTCCTCCTCCAAAACCTCCAGAACCAATCCCTATTCCTCCTCCTCCACCTCCGCCAATACCTCCACTGATACCTCCAAGTCCACCACCAGCACCCCCACCAAAGCCGCCACCTCCACCTATCCCTCCACCAATACCACCCCCTAAACCATCAAAGGAGAATTTCTCATCATTGAGAGGACCCTCTGCGCTAACAAGCTTTCTTGCAGTGGTGGTGCAAACAAAAATGCCAAGAAGAAACAAGAGAACAATTTTGGAAGTCATCTCAATCTCCGAGTAAAAGATATGTCTTGACTCTTGATTGATGAGAATTTAGAAAACGAAAAAGGGATTATATAATGCTACAAGTCAATAATTATTGAAGTGAACTGCTAGGAAGATTTTAATTAAACCCCCCCACTTTCCGATCCCTTCATCTGTGAACCGCTTCTTAATTGTTAACATAAGAATTTATGTGGCTCATGTAATTTATTAAAGAAACTTCAAACGGAATTTTAATTGAAGTAGTTTGGTGAAGTTAATTAATGAATTCTTTAATTTGGTCTTATTCATTATTGACGCATTAAATAATTTGGAGGATAGAAAGTTTAATGTAAGATCTATAGTTATATACAATGAAATTTAATGTTTCATTTAATAAATGCTTAGGAATGTTACATGTGAAAATAAGAACATGTCCTCTCTCCATGACACCACCTATTTAAAAGTGTGTACAAATTCTATCATTCCAATGTACAATAAAGTGAAGGAAGAGAAATTTGTTCTTCTACAATTGCTTTGCAATTTCCGTTTTACGGTTTTTCATGCAGTGGACAAAAAAGATCCGTTTACGTTGTTGTAATAATTTAATATTCAAAAATTATAAAGTTATAAAAATCCAAGATCAAGGCCATGTTTGGTACCGATTAAAATTCAGATTTTAATATAAGTCAAAGTCAATATTTAATTTTAATCACATATTTCATAAGTCCGACAACTTTTCAACCACATATTTTTTTCAACTTTTATCAAAATTTATTAAAAATCTGATTTCAATCCTCACAAAACGGGGGCTAAGTTTGTATTGCCAATGTTATGAGTGTTTGTTGGATTATATTTTGTATTAATAATAAATTTTAGAAATCCCAATTTTAAAATAGTTATTAAACTCGTGTTTAGTTGGAGGTATAAACGAGTGGGTCATCCAGTATGGGATGGTGATATATATGGCTCATTGTTTTCTAGATGTGTGTAGTGGGAAGAATTGAGTTGAGTTAGGTCGAATAACTATTTGGTCATGCGAGTCATGAGCGGCTCACAAACTAACTCTACTTGTCCCATCAATAGCAAGCTGAGCCACACTTTATTGAGTGAGTTGAGTCAAGTTCGATCGTAGGCGAGTAGAGCGACTATGCTTGCCTCATTTATCACCCCTATTGATAAAATGAAATAAAATAAAGGAATATTGAGCCATTATGAAAGGGCTTTGGGGTCTGTTTGAGTCCCATTTTTAGTATAGAATATATTTTGTAATAGTAGATTGATGAAAAATGTGTGGTTAAAAATAATGGAAATTTTTTTTAGTTACGTATAATATTATTTTATTAAAAAATATGTAATTGGAAAGAAGATAGTAAAAAATGTATTTTGAAAAAAATTGGATCAAACAAGGGCTTAACTTTTAAGCAATTAATTTACCCACATAACTTTATATAAAAACTATAGCTTGAAATAGAAAAAGCATCATTCTTCAGTTGTATGAGATGCCAATGGTAGGAGTGTTTGTTGGATTATATTTTGTGATTCTATTATGAATAATTTGAAAAAATTTGTTATTTGATTTATTTTCATAATATTCTTATTGATAAAAACATAAGCATAGAAAGGAAAGTTTGAAATAATAACGTTTGTTATCTTAAGACCTTTTTAATTTTTATATTGATGCTTCATTGATTGAGTTATTAATATATATAAATTGCAGACGCAAAAGATGAAGATGGACCTATATCAAGGATAACATGCACATGCATGGAATCCAGATTGACATTTAGAACTTGCTTGTTTATCAAGAAAAAAATAGAGGAATCATCCAACGTATCCAAAATTCAAATAGAGAATGTTTGGCTAAACTTATTTTTTTTTTACTTATAAGTGGATAAATTAAGTAGAAATAAGAAAGTATATTTCGATACTAATAAGACTTTCAAACTTTTATTACTTAAATATACAAAAATAAAATTTTCAAAAAAGTTTGGAGACAAAAAAGTACTTAAAAGTGATCTTTTACATTTTCTTAGATTCAACCAGAGGTGTTCTAATGCGACAACATTCTTCAGTGTTCATAAATGTTGCCTATAATAAAAGTGAAGAACAAGTCCTTTTTTGGCAATTTTTAATGTTTATGATCAGTTGCTCACAACTTGTATCCTTTTACGCATACAAAAAAATTTATGCATCAAGCATGTTGGAAAATAAACGCATTGTCCAATGCGAGAAAGTAAAAATTTAAGGAGATGTTAGAGTTAACAATGTAACTTTTTCTAAATTTTTTACTTGGGCACTCTTGATGGGTCTCTAATATAGCTGATATATCTTTTGAATGCGTTGTTTCAGATGCTCACAAGTCACAGCTTGTAACATTTCACGCAATATATAACATTTCGGTGGTGCTAGTGGTACATCACCACTTACATCCGGGTATCCATAATGGACACTCGACGCCCTCCTATTGGTGGGGCGCCTGGGCGCCGGGTGTCCATTATGGATACCCGGATGTAAGTGGTGATGTACCACTAGAATAATTCATAACATTTTATGCATCAGGCATGTTGGGAGATAAATCAATGCGGAAAAGTAAAAAATTTATATTAACGTTTCTAAATTTTTACTTGCGCACTCTCGACAGGTCTATAATGTAGCTGATATCATATGTTTAGAGGGTAATAACAAGTCATTCGATAAGTGGATGGTTTGCAACAACTTACTTAAATAAATTAATCCATATCCTTATGATGAAAGTTTTGGTTGTTACAATTGGAGGGATTTGTTTTATAAATTCATAATGAAGTTCATTCAGTGTCAGTTTCTTGATATGTAACAAAGATACTGTAAGAACTTCATCTATATGAATTTCGAGGAGATTTATCCTTAAAATAAAGTTCGAGTTTTATTTCTAAAAAGTTCATGAAAGCGGATAAGAAAAATTTCAATGGAACAAATAGAGCTAGAGTGTTCACGTCTGTGACAATTGCCGATGTTGTCAAAAGGAATGATGAGTTTGAAGTTTAATGTATACACATAATGATAAATCGAAAGATATTTTATTTTATGCATAACACCATTTCTACTCTAATTTTATTGGAGAATATTTGAACAAATGGGAGATTGTTATAAATTGTTCAAATACCGGACAGGAGAACAGATAAAAGGTGATGTAAAAGAAACATAAAAGGGGGATAGAGTACTGCCTTGGCAATGTAGGTGAAAGTTCTTAGTTCCTTCTTCTGGTTATCATTTGCGCTTTTGCTATCCGATTCAAGGCTTGAAGAATACGGTAAAGCTATTTTCTTGGTGACCCTAAAGCATCTAAATTCAAGGAGAGGGTGAAAATAACCTTTTAGGACAGCGTTCTATGTGATTCAAGCCGATTTTCTTATCTTCTTCTTCTTCTTATTTCTTTTCTTGTTGCAGCGGTGTTTTTCTTCCATTTGTGTATGGTGCTCCCGTCTCCAACTCTCTTGTCAAGTCTTTCCAAGAGGCACCCCCCTATGAGGGGTCGTTTGAATTTTTGAAAATTCTCAAGAAGTTTAATTACTTCTTATTGTTGACATTGGGAATAATGATTTGAAATGCATATAGTATACTTGAAATTAGTATTGTTTTTGCTATATATAAAAAATTCTACTTTAATATTTAGTTATATAAATCATTGCACATTACGATTGAATCAACAAATAAATGAAAACTAAGCCCTTGTTTGAACCCCATTATGGGGGAAAATACATTTTAGAATAGTGATTTTGGAAGAATGTGTGGTTAAAAAATAATAATTTGATTTACATGTAATATTATTTTATTAAAAAATGTGCAGTTGAAAATAAGTTTTGAAAAAATGGGGTTCAAACTATGTATAAATTTACAGTTTATCGAAAAGTAATCCGAAATAATCCGAGCAAATACACAATCGTTCCTTAAGACAAATTTTGCTCCCATAGTGTCGAAAGGTCTTGGAGCAATTGCCTTCCAAGATATAACAATTTCGTTCCAAAGGACTTAGCACAGCTTTCTCAAAGAAACAGACAAACTGAACTTTGCGCTGAAAATAATAAGAAACGTAGATTTTTTACAAGAAAATATTGGCAGAATTTAAGGAGAAGAATTCTAAAAATTGATTATTAAAATGCAAAGGAAAAAGCTCCATATATAGCCTTTGGATGTGGCCGTTTGTCAAAAGGTTACGGCTCTACAAAGAGTTGCGATTTTTCATGAAAAAGTGAGAATCACATTGAAAAGACGTGATATAAAAGGGTGCAATACTTCAAAATTAGGGATATAATCCTTGGTTCTAAGTGTTTCCAAATGAAAAGACAGTCATTTAAATAAATGACACAATAATTTCATAATATTCTAAACTTTAATTTTATTCATTTTTTATTTTTTTCATTCATGTCTCTTTCTTTTCTAACAGAAAGTTTATTATCATGAACATGCTTGCAATTGACAAAAACAATTTTCACGAGTTTTATATTTTTCTTGGTAAATGAGCAAGCCCCAAATCAAATTCATTTGGGAAATTAAGCTTTTATTAATACTAGTCTTTGCCCGTGCATTGCTATTTTGAAGCTAATATTAACGTGTTCAATGTTAATGATTGACTGGAGATATATGCGTTGATTGAACAAAACTTGATATGTAAATATGGATGTTGAGGTTTTTTATTTTAGACAACGATCACCAAAATTGATGAATGTACGTGAGCGCTAAAAATAAAGGGGATAGTGAAAAACTAAAAATAAAGCAAGTAAAACTTAAATTAAATTAAACAATAAAGTTCATTCCAAATATTAACAAACTAATTAGCATGTTCCATTCTAGTAATGTCTTCGGTTGATCTTTAAGGGGCAGTCCTAGGATTTTGTCACCTTAGCAATAAAATAACAAACAGTTACTCTTAGTATCATATATATTAGTCAAATTCGAAGGTCCGAGATATTGTGAAAAATTTATTTTCTGCAACACATTAAAGCAAAATTATGATGAAATGGAAATAGTACAGCAACAACCTTGGTAACAGCCTTTGATTCCTCATTAGCATCATGCAGTAAAATTGCAAATCTTATCGTTGTTTTGAGATGAAAATTACTGGTCTTAAAAACATTTTGTAACTTACATTGGGAGTTTCAATTAAAATTTGAGCTTCATTCTATTTGATTAGTTTTACCACGTATAGTCATTAAGAGTAAAATTTGCCACTTTGAGGTATGCTCCTAGTACATCAAGGACATATAAGGAAGAAAGCACAAACTAATTTACCCAAAACTAAAAGAAAAGAGAAACAAGATAGCCAAAAATAGTGGATGATATGATATGCTTAACATATAGACCTTGAACTGCTAATAATTGTCAAGATGATCCAAATTTTAGAGAGAACAAATTTTTCTTGTCTCTGTGTCACGGAGACATGGCTCCGTGCGGAGACACTATGTCTCTTTGTGTCATGGAGACATGACAGAGAAAACAATAAGAGTTCATCATGAAATTAGTAACTTACCAATAAATAATGAAAAAAAGGCAGAGAAGCAAAGAAGCAAAATGCAATGATCATATATGCTCCAACTTGAATCAGTCTTCCCATGCAGAAAATGTTGCCATGCATAGTAGCTAACATCGATGGAGTCAGATCCCATTACAATCCAAGAAAAACAATGCACATATTTTAGTATCTGTAACATACAAAAATATGAGGGAAACAATTGATTTGAACTCAAAATTACATAAAATAACAAGATGAGCTTCCCTTAAACAATAATCAAACAACATACCTGTTTGGGGCTATCCAAGGTATTTGGATTACTACACCGATCTAAAAGCACATAAAAAAATTCCAAAATACAGAGAAGAAAATTTGATCAAAATGTGCGGACATAATTAAGTCAAGCAAATGAGAAAATATAAATAATCATAGAAAATCCACCTTTATTTGCCCAATTGTGGCAACTAAAGAACAAAATAATTTCTGAAAGTTTTCATAAAATTGATGCACTAAAAGAAAATTCCAAAAAATCAAGGGGAAAAAGATAAAGGAAAACGAAAATGACATATACCGTCAATAGTGTTGGAGATATTACACCGATAATGTGCATATTATATTCAAATCAACACGTACCTTTTTATGCTCATGAAATCGAAATAGAATTTGACTTACCAAAATGGGATTTGAGAAGACAAGCAATAATTATCGAAATTGAATACATGTCGACGGATTCAATCCATTTGCATATTATTTCAAACCTTGCATGAAATCAAAAGAATATTAGTTACTTTCCGAAATCAAAATACTAAATTAGAATGAAATCAGAAAAAAGAAAGATGAGATGAAAGTGATGCGATCGGTCGAGGCAAGTGTTTGACACTTTGTCCTTAAGATGAATTTGCCCCGCATCGGTGCTAACGGTTTCTAGCAATCATCTCCCAAGATACAACGACCACGTCAAGCCATAGGAGCACTCCAAATGGCTTCGACCAACGAACTCGAACGGAATTCACTCTCTACCATAACCATGATTTTGATGCAAGTGGTTTATGCAACCTAAATTGTAAACATGGAATGGAATGATATGTGAACTATCATTTTGAACTATATGAATTCAAACACATGGGGATCTATATATAGTAGTTGGAAAGGTTTGTCAAAAGACACAACCATACCAAGAGACATATCTCTTGAAATTAAGATTCATAATTATTGGAAAGTAATCATATCAAGAGTCATGATCTCCAAAGGTCATGATCTTTCATGTGAAAAGACACATCTTTTCATCTACACATTTTTCTAGAATATTCCACAATATTCTACACGATTTTCCAACAATTTCACGTGTTTATTAAGCTTAATTTTTCATTCACCAAAAATGAATTCCACTTAAATAATCACTTAAATTGGCCACAACCAATTTCGAATTTCCAACAATCCCCCACATGAATGAAAATTAATGCAAATGACTATGCAGACACTAGTAGAGAGAGCGGAAAAACACTGCATTGGTAAGGTAGCTTTCGGCTTTGAACCTTACTTAGTGAAATACCGTCGGATTTACTTGGCTAACTGGTGAACATGATGTCTTGAACCATTCAGCCGTTGGTGTAAACCAAGACAACAGTACTCGCACAATGTCTTCCCTAAACCGTTCATGGTTCTCATTATTGTGTTCATTTTGGCCCTGAACAACTCTTGGTTTCATAAGTGTTTAGAGAATTTTAGCCCCAAACAATTCTCATTGAAGCGGCCCCACTTCACACTTACATAGGTGACCTCCTATTAAGAGTATTTTGTCTTACTCTACTTGACTTAATCAAGATATAGGAATCATTAAAAGCATATCTTAACCTCACACTTTGCAGAAAGCACTATAATTATCATAGGAATGAGTTGTGAAGTGTTTTCCTGAGTGCTTTATTGAATCTTCATAACTTAGTTGTCCCTTTGAACCAAGATCTTGGGATCTCCAGTCAACAAGGTAGGGTTACCATTACAAAGACTCTTACGTAGTAGGCTTTAATCTCATTCCCCTCGATATGCAGTGTTCTTGATCTCTCGGTAAATCTCTTAAAGGTACCACGAGTTTACACCATTGAGATCGACTGCTTAATGGTATTATGTCTGCGACTTATATGTCTAGACTTACCATTACATGTGACTTAGTATCTTATCAAACTTAGCTAGCCAACGATCGATTGATTTAATAGATACACCATGTCACGACCAAAAAAAACCCCTCATGAAGCTACATGCTTCTAACTAGTTTTATCTAAAACTTTATAAATTTCAAACAACAATGTTAGAGGATTTCTATCACGCACTACACTAGTCAATCACTTTTACTAGTGGATTTCAGAAACATGGGTATTCAATATCATTATTGAAATATTACAATGCATTTCAACTTTATGAATATTTTTCAAATATTCCAATTGATCTTGCATATCCAAATAAACGCCGTAATCGACTTTTATCCCATTTCATCCACTTTAGATTTAGTGTATATCATCCTTCTAATTAATATAATGGTTTTCTACCTTTCTCACCTTCATAGATATATTTCTATGATTTTAAGGTATAGAAAAATTGTAACTTTTAACATAAGTTACCCCCACAATTCTTCAATTAGGAATGCATGTGCAACTAATAATGTTGCATCCACAAATCTTGAACTTTTCATATAAGTTCGCAAGCATTGATGTTAACCCCCACATTTTTGGGTTACACTTGAACTTAGAGTTCATCAACTCTTTCATAGTTCAATTCATTTATCGAATAGATAATGTCCATATCGAATGCTTCGTGAAAGTTTAAGTACTTTCAAAATAGTGGTCGTCTACCCACAATTTATTTCAATTGAAATTGTATATAATATACTTCAATCCAACTATCTTCAATTTGATCACACAAAATTTGATCAAGGTCATCACATAGATCAATAATCTTTTTTCAAGTATAAACCAACTTAATTGGTCTATGCATTTTAGTATAGTATAGTCCAACAATGAAGGGCTAAACATCTCGATTCACAATAATTGCATCTTCTCCAAACATATGCAATATATCAAATTTGTGACATTTCATATTATAGTTGAATGAATGAATCAAATGTAGGCTGAAGAAGTTGTGTTATCAAAAGACACAATCCTACAAAATGAAACACATCTCCATCTAAATTGATTTTAGAATATTTTATAATATTCTACACAATTTCACCAATTCCAAATTTTGTCATATTTTATGCAATTACAATTTTGCATAAATCATCTCACTTAATTTCATCAAATTAATTGAGGCTATCATCATTAATGTAATTTTCCATATTCCAATAAAAGGAATAATCATGAAAGTTCATATACTTTCAATAACTAGTTGGCATTCTCCAACATTTATACATTTCCAATGGTTATGAGCAAATTCTCATTTCTATCAATTCATTGCCTGAATTGTATTAGTCTCAACAATATCTAATTCATCACGATCAAGGTGACGAAATAGCAACTTATGTTCCAAACATTTATACATTCATTGTATAAGTTTATTCCATTTTAGTCAACACATGTCATGACTAGGAATATCAATATCTTGAGAAAATCCATACACTTCCATATTTAGAGATATCATCATTGATCTCAATCTTGATCAATTAAATTAACCAAGACCAAATGGTCAACCATTGAATTGGTACAAGTCTCGAACTTATCATATTAGTTTGATAAATTGTTTGAATAATGTTCAATTGAATTTAATCATACCAATTCGCATATGTGCGCAATGATAATTCAATATTATTTCAAACTATCTTTAAAAGCACTTAGCCTCTCTACGGCAATCCAAATTTAACTATGTCTCAATTTGTAGTCTCTTGTAAGAATAATTTCCTTTCTAAAAGGAATTACACAACCTTTGCATAACATAGTTCTTATCATTTACAAATGAATGTCATTTACAATCATCATATCAAGGATATCTGACAATATCACCAACTATCTGTGCTTTATAAGATATTTTCGTAACCCAATAATTGGGCAAGCAATTTTCACTTGATTTAGGCTTCAAACTGCTACCAAATTTATTTACAAACTTGGTCCGCCAAACTAGGCTATTTGACCAAAGCATTTGTTTGAAATCCAAACCCTTGTGTGGAAATAAACCCCATCTAACCATATGGGTGGATGCCAAAACATGCCCCCTTATTTGAGTAAGTGAGAATAATATAGTAAAAATTCCCCAAAGGAAGGAACACAAATTTCCCTTCATGCACGTACATTTGTCAAAATAAAGTAAACACTTGCATGCCCATTTCGTAACTATCAAATAAATTCACGATAGATTATCACATCTAAATAGTTTCATGTATTTGAGCATGTTTATGTAGCAAATATGCTGCTCGAAGTTATCATACTATAAGATGACAAAAATATCTCATCGAGTGATTATCACCAATTAACTTAACTAATTGGAATCCAGATAAACTGATTTCTTTCAGAATTCAATAGACACATTCATATTAATAAATCAATCGTTTCATTTTTGAGACCATCACGGTCTACAAATAAGGATAACTACCTTTTAAATTAAGGTGGAAAGACAAATATTTCACTTTACTATAATATCCATGCACAATAGTTTGCATAGCAGTTTTATGAAATGAACAGACATACTTTGAAAAGTCATGTATCATTAAATCATTTCATATGTTATTTATATATCATTAATGCACAATGTAATATGCATTTACATAGATCAATTGTGCACGAAACTTCAAAACAAATATGAATGATTCTACGTTATATAATCACTATTGATTCTGTGCATTTAATCATCCAAATAATACACAAATTCATTACCCATGAATGCTGGATGGAGGAATACCGTATTTGATGACTATCGGATCAAGTCCGAATATTTGGCTGAAGTTGACACGAAGTCACTTTTTCTAAAGTTTGGTTTTCGACACTTAACCAATTTTCTCGATTTCTAAACCAATTTTCCATAAATTGTGTTTCAGATTTAATCTCTTCGGAGATTCATGTCTTTCATGTTATAGAGAGTAACACAATTTTTCATACTCACTGAACACCAATGGACTGTTACCATCAATTTACTCATATATATTATATATGCATCACAAAATATCGTTAAAATCACGACCACTTACGAAATCAGATTTTCAATAAAATATTGAAGACAAATCATGTTATGAAATTTAGAAGCAAAACTAATCTTTTTGAAAAGAAGTCTTTTAACTTCTTTTACAATTATAAGGCAAATCCTTTTAAATAATAAGACATGATTCTTATAACATGCATCCAATTCTTTCTAAATTTTAAAACTTTCATCAAAGAATATATAATATTTCCTTTGAAATTTTTACCATGCACATAGAAGCGTAAACATGTAATTCATGTAATTGAATTATTTCCTTGTGCCACTGATTTATTTAAACAAATCAATATAAGTGGGTGGACATGGGTAGCCTTACGACATAAGGCAAAGGAAATACATAAATTTAAATAGCAAAGACATAAACTGAACAGCCACCAATGCACAAGAACATGTCGGTCCATTTAAACCATTAACCGATTTCCGCGTTCATCATGTAAAATTGTCGACACATTTAGTTTTACTTTCTTTCCAATTTTCATGTCCACTTCCAAATTAAGTAAAATTCATTTCACTTAATCACCATTTAAATAACCAGACATATATAATGAAAGAACATATACATGGACGTGCAGAGACGAGAGTACTAAACATGTATCAATAATTTATATTTCTGCCGTCTATGAGAAGGAATTTTTCAATATATCTGATATATCAATTATACATATAAAATATACATATAAGCATACAATCTCATGTTGTGATTGCTTATAACAAATTGCATAAAGTGCCGAAAATGTACGTGATAGAGATTTTTATATTCTAAATAAATTAGAATATAAATGCACACATTAAAAACAAATTTCATCTTAAGATTGTTGGAGATATTACACCGATAATGTGCATATTATATTCAAATCAACATGTACATTTTTATGCTCATGAAATCGAAATAGAATTCGACTTACCAAAATGGAATTTGAGAAGACAAGCAATAATTATCGAAATTGAATACATGTCGACGGATTCAATCCATTTGCATATTATTTCAAACCTTGCATGAAATCAAAAGAATATTAGTTACTTTCCGAAATCAAAATACTAAATTAGAATGAAATTAGAAAAAAGAAAGATGAGATGAAAGTGATGCGATCGGTCGAGGCAAGTGTTTGACACTTTGTCCTTAAGATGAATTTGCCCCGCATCGGTGCTAACGGTTTCTAGCAATCATCTCCCAAGATACAACGACCACGTCAAGCCATAGGAGCACTCCAAATGGCTTCGACCAACGAACTCGAACGGAATTCACTCTCTACCATAACTATGATTTTGATGCAAATGGTTTATGCAACCTAAATTGTAAACACGGAATGGAATGATATGGGAACTATCATTTTGAACTATTTAAATTCAAACACATGGGGATCTATATATAGTGGTTGGAAATGTTTGTCAAAAGATACAACCATACTAAGAGACATATCTCTTGAAATTAAGATTCATAATTATTGGAAAGTAATTATATCAAGAGTCATGATTTCCAAAGGTCATGATCTTTCATGTGAAAAGACAAATCTTTTCATCTACACATTTTTCTAGAACATTCCACAATATTTTACACTATTTTCCAACAATTTCACGTGTTTATTAAGCTCGATTTTTCATTCACCAAAAATGAATTCCACTTAAATAATCACTTAAATTGGCCACAACTAATTTCGAATTTCCAACAAATAGAAGAGACCACATACGAAATTCAATTTGAAAAGAGAATATTGAATAAGTTGGAGGTGACACCCATGAAGAAGACAAAACGAAGAACAAACATTGTTAAAAACACAAGAAGCAGACCAAGGTTAGCTTGAAAGAGTCTCGGTCGGTCGCCCTGTTCCGATTGACTTCTTTGTTCCCGTTGGTGCCTGGTTAGTTTTCTATAAAAAAAAAATGAAGTTAGAAAATTGAACATCTAAAAATCCAATACGAAGTAAAGAAATATAATATAAGAATGCACATTACCTATCAATTTGAAGAGAAAAAACCGTGACTTAGATGCAGTGTCAATGAAGCTAACAATGAACCTGAGATGATGAACGAAAAATGAATGTAATAAAATCTAAAAAATCTTACAATGTATCAAGAGAAAATTAATAAACAATTAAATTTGATCGAAATAGAGGACGAGTGAAAATAAAGTCAATTTTATTTCAATTTATTTCTTCAAAGTCTTACCATATTTACAAGAGAAAGAATTAAAACCGAGCAACAACAATAGAGAGCGAAGATCTACCACAAATTCATAGATTTCTACGGAACGTGGTGGTGCTTCACCTTTGTCAACCAAGGAACATCGTCAGTCAAAATTGAAACTGGAACTTGCCAGAATCAAAATCGTTGTCAAAATAGCCCCAAGTAATGAGGTTTCTCGAACAGTACCTAGGAGAAGCATCGAGAAATCTGGGTATATCGTTGCAAGAAAACTGCTAGACCACTGCAAGGAAAACCAACTTGTTGGCACTTTGCTTGAGCCAAGAATCTACTTGAATCTGCCTTGGCCAAGCCACTATGAAATTGCTTAACCTTTGGTCAAAACCACCTTTGCAAGAGAACCGACTTTCTGGCATTTGGTTGAACCAAGAGCTGTTTGAATCTACCTTGGCCAAACCATCATAAAACTAACAAATTTCTAGACCGAAAACAACCAAGAAACTTCCTCCGTGCAATATGAAGAAAATCTCCGTGCAGTACGAAAAAGATTTCTCCGTGAAGTACACCTCCGTGTTGCACGAAGAATCTTCTCCGTGCAATACTGAGAAAACCTCCATGCAGCACGACACAGAGGTTTTCTCCAACACGGAGAAAATCTCCGTGCTACACGAAGGTGTTCTCCATGAAGCATGGAAGCTTTCTCCATGTTGCACAGAGAATGAAAATTGGTGTCTCCGGGCTGCTACCTCCATGCAGCACAGAGAAGATTTCTCTTTGACGCACGGAGACGGGGAGAAAATCTCTGTGCAGCACAGAGAATCTTCTCCGTGCTGCATGGAGAAAACCTCCGTGCCTCTTCTTTGTGCTGCACGGAGAAATGATAACATGCATAACCCAAATCCTAACTAATAACCCAAATCTTCAACAAACAATTCATTCTTCAAGACACCCTTCTCAAATTTTGAAGTATTAAACATTATTATGGAAAGAGAGAGAAATGAAAACTTGCCCGGAAAAAGTGATCGTAAGTCGTTCCAATTTAGAAGGAAGAAAGCTTCAGGTAAGATTCAGACATTTCGGAAGCTCATGTCTATATCAAGATATGAAAGCCAAATAGTATTTGTTGTTGTTGTCAAAATAAGAGAACACACCCTGTCACTGTATTTAGTTTAAGGGTAATGTGAAATTTCGCAAAATACCATCAATTTGAGTCAAGAATTGGGCTACTTGGGAGGTTGCGAACATCAAAAAATTCTCACGGCAAGTTGTGTGCAATATAAAAATTCTCATTTTTCTTGTCTCATAGTAATTGTTACTATGTCACTGAATCAATAATTGCGGCTACTTGGGAGTTTGTGTGCAGCATCAAAATTTAAGTCAATAAATATAGCTATTTTTTTTTGTCCATATATGGAACAATGATACGTGATGAGAAATCACAAATGAATAGTAACCCTCAAAGTCCCTCTTTTAAGAGAGTAGATATGTGATATGACATTAAATGATAAGACAAATAAAGTGGGCCCTACATCCACATATTAACTTGGCCTATCATTTCGTCACATGTTCTTGAATTTTTATAATTAATTAGATGAGATAAATATTTGTATTAACAAACTAAGATTAACTAACTAATCTAATTAAGTGGTAGGACGCATTTATGGAACTCAAGTAATTGAACAGAGAGTAAGGCCTTGTATTGCCTTACATTCAGTCATCTTATCACTTCCACAAATAGACAACATTCATTTGGTTATAAAGATAGTTGTTCCTCTCTTATCTAATATTTTTTTTTCCCCGAGTAAAATTAGATCTATCCTCACATATAATCCAATAATACTCATATCCCGAAAGCGAAAATATAATTTGACCATGCAAAACAAAGACAATTATTTGTAACGTTTGTAGGACCTTACAATCATTGTTATCACATTCAATATTTTCTATTCCTTCTCCTGAATGTCAATAGACATCATACATTAATTTAATTAGTGGTCGATTAATTGAAAGCTTTAGAATCATACAAGCATTCAAACCAAACAAACATCTTGTATCAAAATATAAAATTTAATATAAAGACCTCAAAACATAGGGTTTAACTTTATTCTGACATCTATATAATTAGTGAAAATCATAATAATGCAAAGATATGAATTGTATAGATACATCATCATCCGAAAATTGAGATTTGAAAAGAAAAACGAAAAATTTCTTGAATCTTGAATCCTTTTAATGATTCATGAATTCTCAATGGAAGTCTTCTTCCTGTCCTTCAATCCCAAACAAGGATGTATGAGTTCGTATGGAATATGTGCCTTGTATCAAAAGTTTCTCCGAACTTTCCAAGAAAAAATGATTTTCTCTTCAATGGCTCTCTTTAAATTGTTGGAATATATGTAAAAGAACCTCATAACTTCCTCCTCATGTTATTAATCAAAATAAGGTAACAAATCTTTTCTGCTGGGATTGGGCGTTGCGATCACACAGTTCAAAGTGCAACAATTGTACAACCAAAAAAATTTACTTTTGGCTCCCACAGATTTGGCCCTTGCGGACTCCTTGTTATCACAAGGGTTGATAATTTCTCATTTTCATTTCAGTCCCCGATTTCTCTTTTGTCCAGTTTGAGTCGTTCTTCTTATCACTTTTAGTCTTTCATCTTTAAATCCTTATAATTTGGTCACTCACATTTCTCAATCATCCTTATTTGGTCTGATGCAAATTTCAAAAGTTCGTTATTAAGTCCCTAAGCTTTCCAAATATTGGATAGCTCTCGAAACTTCTGAATCACCTTTGGTTGTTCCATTGATGCTTCCAATTCATCAACTGCAATTCAATTGATCATCAATTGTTCCAAATAAACTCTAACATTATTTCAAAAATGCCTTTTTTTTTTACGCCAATTACATCTAAGTATTAAGTTTACGTACAATTAATATATTTACACCTAAATTATGCATTATCACCCACATCATATGAGGATGACTTCCACTGGGATCATGTATCATTATTCACTTGTAAGAAACTTCACCAAAAAGTAAAATTGCGTGCAGTATTGAATAATATATGCAAGTTCTATATTTAATTGCGATTTATTTTAATTGAAGGGTGATAGTGTCGAGACTAGTTTCCTCTTAGATAGTTTTGCTTGCAAGTGTTGTGTAAAAGTTCGAATTTCAAGGTCAACATGCGTTGAAGATTGGAGACTAAATATACAATTTTCCTACCCAAAAAATGAGAAATTTGATTACATGAAAGGGTAATTATATCCACAGCATAATTTTTATTATCTACACCACGTATTAATTGTAGTGAAGGTCCCTGTCACAAAAATATATTTCAAATTAAAATTACTGCAAGTGTACAGTTCGTTAACAAGTAATAAAGTGGATTTCGAGTCTGAATGTCATTCCATAGAGATTGATTTAGTTCAATTTTTATTATCGTGACCTTAACCAAAATAAGATCAATATGATGTGTTTGTGACTGAATTATATCTAAGTAACCTACTTATGCAATTATGAGGGAATTGACTAAATTAAATGCAAGTTATATTGAATATAAATTAATGTGTTTTAATGAATGACAAACATACTAGAATCTATAATTCCCATGAAATAATCAGTTTTAACCTTAATTTTACACGTTGACAACACAGTTGAATTTAACGAATCAATTTCCATATTTTATTTAACAATCTCTCTCGAATAATGTTAAATCTACTTTTATTTGTGACCTAACTATATTTCAATGATGGATGTGAAAAAAAATAATCTCATGAACACTTAACGATTCACATAAGGTATAGAAGTATTTTTCTATCCTCTATCGGACCCTATGACAATTTATATATGTCGAACTTATTTTCCTTCTTTCGAATGCATGAAATAGGCCATCACATTCACACAACTACTGTGCACAATAATTATGGAGAAAATAAAATCATACAAATTGTTCAATATCCAAAAACGTGTTTCAATGTTAAATATATAAAACTAAGGATTAAAAACTCATATTACACACTTCATCATTCTCCTAGTACATAAAAAAACTAGCCTAACATGTTATGAAGATGAAAACAAAAGGAACATTGAAGAATCGATACCACCCAATATAATTTTTGAATTGGTTCTCGTGTTCTTGGATTTGATCTTCGTATTCTTGTTTTCTTCTCGGCTTCAAAAATCTCTTAGAATGTTTTCTCCTTCGTTCTGGACGGCTCTAGGGTTTTAAAAGGCGCCCCAATATTCATTTTCATAAGAGTTGTATTCAAATTAGGAAACCAGAAATTTTTTTGATTTATTTTGGGCGGGTGAGAAAATGGGTCTGCCGCCCAGATTTAGAAAATGGTCCCTGTTAATGAGGTTTATGGTCGGGTAATATAACTGGGCCCAATTATAAAAATTTCGCGAATTTTCTTTTCAGTCATTTTCTTCATTCTTTCTTCCACCTTGGTCCTTCATATCAAAGTACTTCAATTTTAGTTCTTCAACTTTTACTCAAATGTACATTAGTCCCCAAACTTTGATCAATTGGCCAATTGATTATTCTTTCTTTTCCAATTGCTTAGAAATGAGTCCAAAACTGAAATAAGATAAAATAAACTTAAGTTAAATAAAATCCAATACTAAAACGCCAGAAAAGCTTAGTAATGTCCCAAATAAGTGCATAATCAGTCCCCATTTTTATGCATTGGCATTTATGTCTCCATTTTTTTCTACGCACATTGATCATTAAACTTCAATTAAATTAACACATCTTATGTGTGATGTTGATATTTGTCCATATATTATGTTAACATACATTGAATTGAGCAGGAAATATTTTGTCAAATTTTTTTACTTGTTTATTATTGCTTATATAAATATACTAGCTAGAAACAAATAAATCATTTAAAACCTTCAAAAGGATTTTTTTTTACGGAAACCATCATAAAAAAAGATGCTTAAATTAATAGAAGGTTAATGATAAGAATTTGATGAAAATATGTTGAAGACAAAAGTGCGAAAATGAGCAAAAATTGGAGAAATTCATTGTAACTAAAATGTGATCAAGTTAATAAGGAGTGTGGTGTGAATATAATTACCATATAGGAAATTAATGATATGCAGGGCTTCCATTCAAGAATTTGAATTACTTATCCATCAAATAAACAAAGGTGAGAAAATGTCTTTTATACACACGCGAGCGCGCACACACACACACACACACACTTTCTGCATAACTAAATCTGTGTTTTCAGTTCCTCACAACTTATTACATTTTACACAATTCATAACTTTTTATGTATTGCGTTGTCGGAAAAAAATTAAGCCCATAATTGGTTTAGCTACAAAAATTGATTAAAATTTAAATTAAAGTCTATAATTAATTTTAACACATTTCACAGGGTTCAACAGTTTTTCAACCATACATTTCATTAACTTTTATCAAAATCTACTAAAAATATTATTTTTATCTAAACCAAACATAGACTATGTTAAATTTTTAGTGTTGGCGATTTTGTGGATAAAATGACTAATTTGTAACGTGTTGTAAAACTCAAGGACCTAGAGTACAATTTGTATAAATTGGGTTATGAAATCTAGGGTTCGAGCAGGAAAAGAGGAGAGACACGACTTCGCATTTTTGCTAGCTTCTCAACTAGTTGGCGCTCGAGCGACAAAAATAGAAAGTTTGTCCCTCGCTCGCCTTAATTTGCTGTTTTGAAGTATTTTTCCAGCCCATTTAACCTAATTACTATCTCCTATAAATACTTAAGCCTATGCACAAAAATCAGGGCGGTTGTTCATTGTGCTTATTCTCTAAACACATTCGTATTATTCTTTGAAGATCCAAGAGCCTATTCATACATTAATTCCACATTTTCTTCTTGAGATCACACAACCATATATTTGGAAAAAAAATTCAAATCAATTGAATTCGAAACACCACCTACTTCCTGTTGGTCATAGATAGGAAGGTACTTTCTCAGTTGAACTTCAGATGCTGCTGGAAGTTGAGAGAGGTTGGACTACAAGCGCAGAAAGAGCACAAGGCCTTGGAGTAGGTTCTTGGAATTTCATTGGAAAGAGACAATTGCAGAAAATTTTGGAGCAGGTCTTGCAGCAGACCTTGGAGTTAGCATGAAATAGATCGAGAAGTCTAGTGGAGTTGGCTACATAGCATCTGACTATAACTCACTCCATGTTGTCTATAGTGGAGGTAATTGGTTTGGTCCCAGAGTTTTTATTCAGTTGGGATTTCCCCGTCATCATTTTGGTGTTCGTTATTATTGCTTTCTTTATTACTGCGGTATTTAAACTTAGGAAAATTAATTTGTTTGATTAACCATCTAAAAACAATTAAAAGTGACTTGTTGCTTCTGATTGATTAATTCCGCACGTAGGGTCAAAACCAAAAACGGATAATTAATAACCATTCGATAACTTAGTAGCCGTTAATTTGGTAATCCGTAACTTTCAGACTAAATGTCATATAGATTGCGAAAAAGTAAGTACTTAAAAAGATGATAAAACTAACGAATTAGAGAATTGTACCGTAGTTTCACTTCCATGCTTTGATGTGTTTCCAATATAATTTATGAATACATATTGATATAGCTGCACAAGCATGTACACCGGTAAATTTGTATTAACTAGGTAAAAAATTCAGCCAATATTATGGTGGTTATTTCGTATGGAAAGTTTCTCAATAATTAACCATATTCAGAATAAACAAAAGATTTAGGGAAGGGCATGTGCATTACATTTGTTTGAACAAGAACAAATTAAATTTGTGAGCAGATTATAAAGAACAAACGGAAATTAACCTTAGAATATGAAGAGATCATTTGCATGGAAGTAATAAAGCGTGATAAAAGGAGAGTGAATTATAAATTAACCAACTAAAGTGTAATTTGTTTGAATAATTTTGAATACAAATAAGACATCTGCAGTAGAGTTGTTTAATTAATGGCTTTAGACATATATATTTTTTAATTGAGCCATAAAAATGATCAATAGGTATGGAACGTGAATAAAAACTTCTTTATTTACTCAGAGGAATCCACCACCTCCAATTCCACCACCGGATCCTCCACCAAATCCACCTCCTCCGCCGATTCCGCCACCAATACTTCCTCCTAATCCTCCAATACTACCTCCAATCCCACCACCAATTCCTCCTCCAAAACCTCCAGAACCAATCCCTATTCCTCCTCCTCCACCTCCGCCAATACCTCCACTGATACCTCCAAGTCCACCACCTGCACCCCCACCAAAGCCGCCACTTCCACCTATCCCTCCACCAATACCACCCCCTAAACCATCAAAGGAGAATTTCTCATCATTGAGAGGACCCTCCGAGCTAACAAGCTTTCTTGCAGTGGTGGTGCAAACAAGAATGCCAAGAAGAAACAAGAGAACAATTTTGGAAGTCATCTCAATCTCCGAGTAAAAGATATGTCTTGACTCTTGATTGATGAGAATTTAGAAAACGAAAAAGGGATTATATAATGCTACAAGTCAATAATTATTGAAGTGAACTGCTAGGAGGATTTTAATTCAACCCCCCACTTTCCGATCCCTTCATGTGTAAACCGCTTCCTAATTGTTAACGTAAGAATTTATGCGGCTCATGTAATTTATTAAAGAAACTTCAAACGAAATTTTAATTGAAGTAGTTTGGTGAAGTTAATTAATGAATTCTTTAATTTGGTCTTATTCATTATTGACGCATTAAATAATTTGAGGATAGAAAGTTTAATGTAAGATCTATAGTTCTATACAATGAAATTTAATGTTTCATTTAATAAATGCTTAGGAATGCTACATGTAAAAATAAGAACATGTCATCTCTCCATGACACCACCTATTTAAAAATGTGTACAAATTCAATCATTCCAATGTACAATAAAGTGAAGGAAGAGAAATTTGTTCTTCTACAATTGCTTTGCAATTTCCGTCTTACGGTTTTTCGTGTAGTGGACAAAAAAGATCCGTTTACTTTGTTGAAATAATTTAATATACAAAAATTATAAAGTTCTAAAAATCCAAGATTAAGTCCATGTTTGGTATCGATTAAAATTCAGATTTTAATATAAGTTAAAGTCAACAATTAATTTTAACCACATATTACTTAAGTCCGACAACTTTTCAACCACATATTTTTTTCAACTTTTATCAAATTTATTAAAAATCTGATTTCATTCCTCACAAAACAGGGGCTAAGTTTGTATTGCCAATGGTAGGAGTGTTTGTTGGATTATATTTTGTGATTCTATTATGAATAATATGAACAAATTTGTTATTTGATTTATTTTCATAATATTTTTATATATGTTGACTTGGTATAATCACATAATTATATATTTAACAATTAGTTGATAAAATTTTATGGTAATAAATTTAAATATTATTCTTATTTTTCATATATACTAAGATAGGACAAATTATCACTCTAATTATTTTTCAATTGCAAAATGCCCCAATTTTTTTTCAATTACAATTGATTAAAATACAGAATGTACATTGTTGAATTGATCCCAATAGGATAAATTAAAAATGCTATGAGGTTAAAATTGATTAAAAACTCATAACATATTGGCAATTTGGCATCTTCTGTAATTCAATGATTTAGGATAATTACTAATTTAATGACTAAGGATATTCATAATTTAATGAGCCCAACTCACAAATCAAAAACTTGATAAATTAAAATTCATAATTCAATGATAGTGCAACATAAATTATTTATATCAAATCACAATTCACATATTCGCAAATAAAATTCTCATTTCAATGCCAGATTGCCAATTAACTCATAGAATATAAATCATCATTCTTAAGTAAGGATAATCATAACTCATAAATAAAAAATAACACCAAAACAATAATCACAGTCATGACGGCACCACGGCAGCACTAATAGCCTATTTCTGATCCTTCGACTTCCGATACTCAAGTTGTTCGGCACTGGTGGAGGCATCACCAGAGGCGGGTGTCGGTGGAAGTGGTGGAACCGTGTAAATTTGTGGAAAAAGGAAATGGAATTGTGGTGAAATTAATGGACCCTTGAACCATATAAATAATTGATTTGGGCATGGTCAATTGAAAAGCAGAGGCCCAACTAAAACAAAGCCCTTGTTTGAGGCCCATTCTAGAGGAAAAAAATGCATTTTAAAATAATGATTTTGGGAGAGTGGGTGGTTAAAAAAATTGAATTTTTCGATTTACGTGTAATAATATTTTATTAAAAAATGTGTGACTGAAGATAAGTTTGAAAAAATGATTTTTTGAAAAAATAGGGCTCAAACTATGTATAAACTTACAGTTTAAGTAATCCGAAATAATCCTTAAGGCAAATTTGCTCCCATAGTGTCAAAAGTTCTTGGAACAATTGCCTCCCAAGATATAACAATTTCGTTCCAAAGGACTTAGCGCTGTTTTCTCAAAGAAATGGACAAACTGAACTTTGATCTGAAAATAATAAGAAACATAGAATTTTTACAAGAAATTATTTGCAGAATTTAGGAAGAAGAATTCTAAAAATTGATTATTAAAATGCAAAGGAAAAAGCCCTATATATAGCATTTGGATGTGGCCGCTTGTCCAAAGGCTATGGCTCTACAAAGAGTTGCGATTTTCCATGAAAAAGTGAGAGCCACGTTGAAAAGATGTGTGATATAAAAGGGTGCAATACATCAAAATAAGGGATATAACGTTGGTTGTAAGTGTTTCCAAACGAAAAGACAACCGTTTCTAAAAGAGTCATTTAAATTAAATGATACAATAATTTCATAGTATTCAAAACTTTAATTTTATTCCATTTTTTCTTCCTTAAAAGAATGAAGATAATTTTTTTCATTCACGTCTCTTTCTTTTCTAACAGAAAGTTTATTATTATGAACATGCTTGCAATCGACAAAAACAATGTTCATGAGTTTTATATTTTTCCTTGTATACGAGCAAGCCCCAAATCAAATTCAATTGGGAACTTAAGCTTTTCTTAATATATGTGATATGACATTAGTGATAAGACAAAGAAAGTGGGTCCTACATCCACATATTTACTTGGCCTTTAATTTCATCACATCTCGAATTTTTACAAGAAGTTCTTGAATATCACGCAATTAATTAGATGAGATAAATTTGTAATAATAAACTAAGATTAACTAACTAATCTAATTAAGTGGTAGGACGCGTTTTTGAAACTCAAGTAATTGAACAAAGAGTAAGACCTTGTATTCCCTTTCTTAGAAAAGTGAGAGACAAAGAGTGAGAATTGAAAAGATTTGAGTGGAAGAATGAAATGGAAGATATTTTTTAGAAAAGATATGTAGAAGATATTTATATAATTTCAACTGCAATCAATAGTCAACAAAGATGACTACGTACTGTAGAGAAATCGGATTGAAAATAGGCAAGTGTGAAAACTCGTGTGACAAAAATGAACAGTGATTAGGGGTTGCCTCTTTTAAGAGAATGAGAGATATTTGATGTAATATTAAATGATAAGACAAATAAATTGGGTCCTACATCTACATATTTACTTGGCCTATCATTTCATCATACGTTCTTGAATTTTTACAAGAAGTTCTTGCATATCACAAATTAATTAGATGAGATGAATTTGTATTAATAAACTAAGATTAACTAACTAATCTAATTAAGTGGTAGGACGCGTTTTTGAAACTCAAGTAATTGAACAAAGAGTAAGACCTTGTATTCCCTTTCATTCATTCATCTTATCAATTCCACAATTTGACAACATTCATTTGGTTATAAAGATAGTTGTTCCTCTCTTATCTAATATTTTTTTTTCCCCGAGTAAAATTAGATCTATCCTCACATATAATCCAATAATACTCATATCCCGAAAGCGAAAATATAATTTGACCATGCAAAACAAAGACAATTATTTGTAACGTTTGTAGGACCTTACAATCATTGTTATCACATTCAATATTTTCTATTCCTTCTCCTGAATGTCAATAGACATCATACATTAATTTAATTAGTGGTCGATTAATTGAAAGCTTTAGAATCATACAAGCATTCAAACCAAACAAACATCTTGTATCAAAATATAAAATTTAATATAAAGACCTCAAAACATAGGGTTTAACTTTATTCTGACATCTATATAATTAGTGAAAATCATAATAATGCAAAGATATGAATTGTATAGATACATCATCATCCGAAAATTGAGATTTGAAAAGAAAAACGAAAAATTTCTTGAATCTTGAATCCTTTTAATGATTCATGAATTCTCAATGGAAGTCTTCTTCCTGTCCTTCAATCCCAAACAAGGATGTATGAGTTCGTATGGAATATGTGCCTTGTATCAAAAGTTTCTCCGAACTTTCCAAGAAAAAATGATTTTCTCTTCAATGGCTCTCTTTAAATTGTTGGAATATATGTAAAAGAACCTCATAACTTCCTCCTCATGTTATTAATCAAAATAAGGTAACAAATCTTTTCTGCTGGGATTGGGCGTTGCGATCACACAGTTCAAAGTGCAACAATTGTACAACCAAAAAAATTTACTTTTGGCTCCCACAGATTTGGCCCTTGCGGACTCCTTGTTATCACAAGGGTTGATAATTTCTCATTTTCATTTCAGTCCCCGATTTCTCTTTTGTCCAGTTTGAGTCGTTCTTCTTATCACTTTTAGTCTTTCATCTTTAAATCCTTATAATTTGGTCACTCACATTTCTCAATCATCCTTATTTGGTCTGATGCAAATTTCAAAAGTTCGTTATTAAGTCCCTAAGCTTTCCAAATATTGGATAGCTCTCGAAACTTCTGAATCACCTTTGGTTGTTCCATTGATGCTTCCAATTCATCAACTGCAATTCAATTGATCATCAATTGTTCCAAATAAACTCTAACATTATTTCAAAAATGCCTTTTTTTTTTACGCCAATTACATCTAAGTATTAAGTTTACGTACAATTAATATATTTACACCTAAATTATGCATTATCACCCACATCATATGAGGATGACTTCCACTGGGATCATGTATCATTATTCACTTGTAAGAAACTTCACCAAAAAGTAAAATTGCGTGCAGTATTGAATAATATATGCAAGTTCTATATTTAATTGCGATTTATTTTAATTGAAGGGTGATAGTGTCGAGACTAGTTTCCTCTTAGATAGTTTTGCTTGCAAGTGTTGTGTAAAAGTTCGAATTTCAAGGTCAACATGCGTTGAAGATTGGAGACTAAATATACAATTTTCCTACCCAAAAAATGAGAAATTTGATTACATGAAAGGGTAATTATATCCACAGCATAATTTTTATTATCTACACCACGTATTAATTGTAGTGAAGGTCCCTGTCACAAAAATATATTTCAAATTAAAATTACTGCAAGTGTACAGTTCGTTAACAAGTAATAAAGTGGATTTCGAGTCTGAATGTCATTCCATAGAGATTGATTTAGTTCAATTTTTATTATCGTGACCTTAACCAAAATAAGATCAATATGATGTGTTTGTGACTGAATTATATCTAAGTAACCTACTTATGCAATTATGAGGGAATTGACTAAATTAAATGCAAGTTATATTGAATATAAATTAATGTGTTTTAATGAATGACAAACATACTAGAATCTATAATTCCCATGAAATAATCAGTTTTAACCTTAATTTTACACGTTGACAACACAGTTGAATTTAACGAATCAATTTCCATATTTTATTTAACAATCTCTCTCGAATAATGTTAAATCTACTTTTATTTGTGACCTAACTATATTTCAATGATGGATGTGAAAAAAAATAATCTCATGAACACTTAACGATTCACATAAGGTATAGAAGTATTTTTCTATCCTCTATCGGACCCTATGACAATTTATATATGTCGAACTTATTTTCCTTCTTTCGAATGCATGAAATAGGCCATCACATTCACACAACTACTGTGCACAATAATTATGGAGAAAATAAAATCATACAAATTGTTCAATATCCAAAAACGTGTTTCAATGTTAAATATATAAAACTAAGGATTAAAAACTCATATTACACACTTCATCATTCTCCTAGTACATAAAAAAACTAGCCTAACATGTTATGAAGATGAAAACAAAAGGAACATTAAAGAATCGATACCACCCAATATAATTTTTGAATTGGTTCTCGTGTTCTTGGATTTGATCTTCGTATTCTTGTTTTCTTCTCGGCTTCAAAAATCTCTTAGAATGTTTTCTCCTTCGTTCTGGACGGCTCTAGGGTTTTAAAAGGCGCCCCAATATTCATTTTCATAAGAGTTGTATTCAAATTAGGAAACCAGAAATTTTTTTGATTTATTTTGGGCGGGTGAGAAAATGGGTCTGCCGCCCAGATTTAGAAAATGGTCCCTGTTAATGAGGTTTATGGTCGGGTAATATAACTGGGCCCAA
This sequence comes from Fraxinus quadrangulata, assembly GCA_903798255.1. Taxonomy (NCBI): domain Eukaryota; kingdom Viridiplantae; phylum Streptophyta; class Magnoliopsida; order Lamiales; family Oleaceae; genus Fraxinus; species Fraxinus quadrangulata. The sequence continues at coordinate 19,337 of CAIGRB010082912.1, read as the reverse complement.
TTATAAAAATTTCGCGAATTTTCTTTTCAGTCATTTTCTTCATTCTTTCTTCCACCTTGGTCCTTCATATCAAAGTACTTCAATTTTAGTTCTTCAACTTTTACTCAAATGTACATTAGTCCCCAAACTTTGATCAATTGGCCAATTGATTATTCTTTCTTTTCCAATTGCTTAGAAATGAGTCCAAAACTGAAATAAGATAAAATAAACTTAAGTTAAATAAAATCCAATACTAAAACGCCAGAAAAGCTTAGTAATGTCCCAAATAAGTGCATAATCAGTCCCCATTTTTATGCATTGGCATTTATGTCTCCATTTTTTTCTACGCACATTGATCATTAAACTTCAATTAAATTAACACATCTTATGTGTGATGTTGATATTTGTCCATATATTATGTTAACATACATTGAATTGAGCAGGAAATATTTTGTCAAATTTTTTTACTTGTTTATTATTGCTTATATAAATATACTAGCTAGAAACAAATAAATCATTTAAAACCTTCAAAAGGATTTTTTTTTACGGAAACCATCATAAAAAAAGATGCTTAAATTAATAGAAGGTTAATGATAAGAATTTGATGAAAATATGTTGAAGACAAAAGTGCGAAAATGAGCAAAAATTGGAGAAATTCATTGTAACTAAAATGTGATCAAGTTAATAAGGAGTGTGGTGTGAATATAATTACCATATAGGAAATTAATGATATGCAGGGCTTCCATTCAAGAATTTGAATTACTTATCCATCAAATAAACAAAGGTGAGAAAATGTCTTTTATACACACGCGAGCGCGCGCACACACACACACACACACACACACTTTCTGCATAACTAAATCTGTGTTTTCAGTTCCTCACAACTTATTACATTTTACACAATTCATAACTTTTTATGTATTGCGTTGTCGGAAAAAAATTAAGCCCATAATTGGTTTAGCTACAAAAATTGATTAAAATTTAAATTAAAGTCTATAATTAATTTTAACACATTTCACAGGGTTCAACAGTTTTTCAACCATACATTTCATTAACTTTTATCAAAATCTACTAAAAATATTATTTTTATCTAAACCAAACATAGACTATGTTAAATTTTTAGTGTTGGCGATTTTGTGGATAAAATGACTAATTTGTAACGTGTTGTAAAACTCAAGGACCTAGAGTACAATTTGTATAAATTGGGTTATGAAATCTAGGGTTCGAGCAGGAAAAGAGGAGAGACACGACTTCGCATTTTTGCTAGCTTCTCAACTAGTTGGCGCTCGAGCGACAAAAATAGAAAGTTTGTCCCTCGCTCGCCTTAATTTGCTGTTTTGAAGTATTTTTCCAGCCCATTTAACCTAATTACTATCTCCTATAAATACTTAAGCCTATGCACAAAAATCAGGGCGGTTGTTCATTGTGCTTATTCTCTAAACACATTCGTATTATTCTTTGAAGATCCAAGAGCCTATTCATACATTAATTCCACATTTTCTTCTTGAGATCACACAACCATATATTTGGAAAAAAAATTCAAATCAATTGAATTCGAAACACCACCTACTTCCTGTTGGTCATAGATAGGAAGGTACTTTCTCAGTTGAACTTCAGATGCTGCTGGAAGTTGAGAGAGGTTGGACTACAAGCGCAGAAAGAGCACAAGGCCTTGGAGTAGGTTCTTGGAATTTCATTGGAAAGAGACAATTGCAGAAAATTTTGGAGCAGGTCTTGCAGCAGACCTTGGAGTTAGCATGAAATAGATCGAGAAGTCTAGTGGAGTTGGCTACATAGCATCTGACTATAACTCACTCCATGTTGTCTATAGTGGAGGTAATTGGTTTGGTCCCAGAGTTTTTATTCAGTTGGGATTTCCCCGTCATCATTTTGGTGTTCGTTATTATTGCTTTCTTTATTACTGCGGTATTTAAACTTAGGAAAATTAATTTGTTTGATTAACCATCTAAAAACAATTAAAAGTGACTTGTTGCTTCTGATTGATTAATTCCGCACGTAGGGTCAAAACCAAAAACGGATAATTAATAACCATTCGATAACTTAGTAGCCGTTAATTTGGTAATCCGTAACTTTCAGACTAAATGTCATATAGATTGCGAAAAAGTAAGTACTTAAAAAGATGATAAAACTAACGAATTAGAGAATTGTACCGTAGTTTCACTTCCATGCTTTGATGTGTTTCCAATATAATTTATGAATACATATTGATATAGCTGCACAAGCATGTACACCGGTAAATTTGTATTAACTAGGTAAAAAATTCAGCCAATATTATGGTGGTTATTTCGTATGGAAAGTTTCTCAATAATTAACCATATTCAGAATAAACAAAAGATTTAGGGAAGGGCATGTGCATTACATTTGTTTGAACAAGAACAAATTAAATTTGTGAGCAGATTATAAAGAACAAACGGAAATTAACCTTAGAATATGAAGAGATCATTTGCATGGAAGTAATAAAGCGTGATAAAAGGAGAGTGAATTATAAATTAACCAACTAAAGTGTAATTTGTTTGAATAATTTTGAATACAAATAAGACATCTGCAGTAGAGTTGTTTAATTAATGGCTTTAGACATATATATTTTTTAATTGAGCCATAAAAATGATCAATAGGTATGGAACGTGAATAAAAACTTCTTTATTTACTCAGAGGAATCCACCACCTCCAATTCCACCACCGGATCCTCCACCAAATCCACCTCCTCCGCCGATTCCGCCACCAATACTTCCTCCTAATCCTCCAATACTACCTCCAATCCCACCACCAATTCCTCCTCCAAAACCTCCAGAACCAATCCCTATTCCTCCTCCTCC
>CAIGRB010082912.1:0-14315 GCA_903798255.1 Fraxinus quadrangulata | reverse complement strand
ATATATATATATATATATATTTCTTCAATAAATTGTGATTCAATTTCGTCCATGGTATTGATATTTTGAGAAGAGGATGAGGTTGACAACTTTGATAGTTAAGCGCTAGTTCTTTAAGAACGCTTTCTTTTGAATTGAGTTTTTTGGGGGTAACCTCATGAAAATGGCTGAAAGAAGAGGCTGGGATTTCAACCTTTTTCTTCTTACTAGAATTCGATTTTTTATCGGAATCAGAGTTTGAAGTAGAATTTGAAGTGGATTTGGATTTGATGTTCTCAGTTTCAGAATTGTTTTCAATCCTATTAAATTGAGTACATAAAGAATGAAGAGCAATATTTGAATAATTATTTTGAGATTCAGACAGTTCGGAAGCTCAAGTCTATATCAAGATATGAAAGCCAAATAGTATTTGTTGTTGTTGTTGTTGTTGTTGTTGTTGTTGTTGTCGTCGTCGTCAAAATAAGAGAACACACCCTGTCACTACATTTAGTTTAAGGGTAATGTGAAATTTGGCAAAATACCATCAGCTTGAGTCAAGAATTGGGCTACCTGGGAGGTTGCGAACATCAAAAAATTCTCACGGCAAGTTGTGTGCAATATAAAAATTCTCATTTTTCTTGTCTCATAGTAATTGTTACTGTGTCACTGAATCAATTGCGGCTACTTGGGAGTTTGTGAGCAGCATCAAAATTTAAGTCAATAAATACGGCTAGTTTTTTTTTGTCCATATATGGAACAATGATATATGAGGAGAAATCACAAATGAATAGTAACCCTCTAAATCTCTCTTTTAAGAGAGTAGATATGTGATATGATATTAAATGATAAGACAAATAAAGTGGGCCCTACATCCACATATTAACTTCGTCACATGTTCTTGAATTTTTATAATTAATTAGATGAGATAAATATTTGTATTAACAAACTAAGATTAACTAACTAATCTAATTAAGTGGTAGGACGCGTTTATGGAACTCAAGTAATTGAACAGAGAGTAAGACCTTGTATTGCCTTACATTAAGTGGTAGGATGCGTTTATGGAACTCAAGTAATTGAACAGAGAGTAAGACCTTGTATTGCCTTACATTCATTCATCTTATCAATTCCACAATTTGACAACATTCATTTGGTTATAAAGATCGTTGTTCCTCTCTTATCTAATATTTTTTTCCTAGTAAAATTGGATATGTCCTCACATATAATCCAATAATATCCATATCCCGAACGCAAGCATGTAATTTGACTATGCAAAGCAAAGACAATTATTTGTAACGTTTGTGGGACCTTACAATCATTGTTATCATATGCAATCTTTTTTATTCCTTCTATAGAGAACGCCAATAAACATCATACATCAATTTAATCAGTGATCAATTAATTGAAAGCATTAGGATCATAACAATCATTCAAACCAAACAAACATCTCGTGTCAAAATATAAAATTGAATATAAAAACTGATAAGTGTATTTTATACACTCATTTGTGGGTCTAAAACAGCGATATTTGATAGTTCTTCCGACAAAATATATCCTAAATTGTTGTATTTTATGTTATATAGGTAAAATTCAATGGTTGAACGAGGAATCGAAAGAAAGAAGCGAAAAATGGTGAAAAATGGCAAAATCGAAAGTTTGAGGACCGAATTGCAAATTGAATAGTTGATTCGGACCACAAGATGATACTTTGACGATTTTTAGGAGATAATTGGATGGAATTAGAATTCAAAATGGAATGGAATATGATCAAAATATTATCAAAATCAATTTATAATCGCACAAGTTATATTCCAGATTTTTAGCCAAATATTGAGACCCATATTTGGCATAGTAAATGCCTGAATTGGAAAAATTTCTAGAGAAGTTGTTGCCCTTTTAGTTAGATTTTCAATACACTTTGAATATCCTCAATTGAATATCGGGAAAGAAAGTTATGTCCAAAATACTAATTGCTATGCAGAGACAAAAAAATCCGCGCACGAAGACAACTTTCCTTATTCGATTAGAATTCTTTTGGAAACCAATTTGGACGTGATTTTCAACCAAATTTCGACTCCTACAAAGACATAACATCAGAATACATATGGAGAGCCTGCAATATTCATATAATATGCCAATATCCATCATAAAAAAGAGAGGAAATCAACAGTTTTGTGATAAATTACAAGAGGGATTGCAAAAATTCATTCAATTGTAGATTTAACTTGATTTTTGGGCAAAGAAGAGAATGTGCAATTGAAAATTCGTCAAAGAACCATTGAAGAGATTCAAGATTTCAAAATTCGTCTTCATCTTCTCAATTTATCAAAAATTCGAGAAATGTCTTTTCACTTAAACATGATTTTTTGTAATTTCAACATGTTAGGTTAAACTAAATATTGTTAGGATATGATGAACTCTTGTTATAATATTTTTTATTTGAATAAATTGATATTAATTTGATTAAGTGTCTGGATATTTATTATTGTTTTTATCGTATTTTCAATTATCTGAATAATAGTTGAATTATTTGTGAATTTTATTGTTATCAAGAGAGATAATAGGATTTAAGCACATATGAATAAAAATTGTGAGGTTTGATAGAGGATAGAGATATACCTCTATGCTTCGCATGGTTGATAAAGACGTTCTAGTTCGTTAATGCATTTATCATGTTCGTATTTTTCATCGAGAGATAGGAAGGTCGCAGGAGGGGAATATATTTAATTGCTATCGAGATAAGCATTTAATTAAAATATGAACATTGACCAACACGCATGATTTCAAATCATCATTCTAAATTTATTGAATTAAAAAGGGATTAACAAGCGGGGATTCTACATCTTAGCAATACATCCCACGAATTTGATAAGTCTTTATATAGTTTTTTTTTTATTTCAAATTAGTTGCTAAATTAGATATTAATTAGTTAAAAACCTCAAAACATAGGATTCAACATTATTCTAACATCTATATAGCTAGTGATAAATAATAATAATACAAAGATACAAATTGTATAGATACAGCATCATCCAAAAACATTTACTTTGACTCGTGCAGATTTGGCCCTTGCGTACTATTTGTTGTCACAGGGGTTGATAATTTCTCATTTTATTTTAGTCCCCGATTTCTCTCTTTTGTCTTGTTTGAGTCATTCTTCTTAGCACTTTTAGTCTTTCATCTTTAAATCCTTATAATTTGGTCATTCACATCTCTCAATCATCCTCAATTGGTCTGATGCAAATTTCAAAAGTTCGTTATTAAGTCCCTGAACTTTCCAAATATTGGATAGCTCTCGAAACTTCTGAATCACCTTTGGTTGTTCCATTAATGCTTCCAGTTCATCAACCGCAATTCAATTGATCATCAATTGTTCCAAATAAACTCTTTAACATTATTTCAAAAATGCCCTTTTTACGCCAATTACATCTAAGTATGAATTTTACATACAATAAATATATTTACACCTAAATTATGCATTACCACCCACATCATATGAGGATGACTTCCACTGGGATCATGTATCATTATTCACTTGTAAAACACTTCACCAAAAAGTCAAATTGCGTGCAGTATTGAATAATATATGCAAGTTCTATATTTAAATATGATTTATTTTAGTTGAAGGGTGATAGTGTCCAGACTATTTTCCCCTTAGATACTTTTGCTTGCAAGTGTCATGTGTAAAAGTTGGAATTTCAAGGTTAACATGCGTTGAAGATTGGAGACTAAATATACAATTTCCCTACCCAAAAAATGAGGAAATTTGAACATGAAATGGTAATTATATGAAATAACGAGGTTCGACCCAAACTACACCTAGAGAGGGGTGGGGGGTGGGGTGGGTTGGGGTGAATAGGTGATTATTTGGAATTAAAATTCAATAATTAATTAGCAACAAGTCACTATTAATTATCTCTAGGTGGTTAATAGTCCAATTTTTCCTATATTGAAATATCGCAATGAAAGCAATAAACAAACACAAGGAATGATCATGGAAAAATCCCAATTGAGTAAAAACTTTGGGTACTTTGCCAATCAACAATTCACTATAAACGAATTAGAACTTATAGTCCGCCAGACTTGACTACCATTTGTACTTTCTGACATCCTGACTGTAATTCCCACAGAAAAAATTGTTATGTGATTTATTTTCGTAATATTCTTATATATGTTGACTTGGCATAATCACATAATTATATGGATAACAATTAGTCGATAAAATTTTATGGTAATAAATTTAAATATTATTCTTGTTTTTCATATATACTAAGATAGGAGTTCATAGTGTTAATACGTAGAATGAGCTTTTGGTTATTGATAAAAAAAACATAAGCATAGAAAGTAAAGTTTGAAATAACAACGTTTGTTATCTTAAGACCTTTTTAATTGTTTATATATATATATATATATATATTTCTTCAATAAATTGTGATTCAATTTCGTCCACGGTATTGATATTTTGAGAAGAAGATGAGGTTGACAACTTTGATAGTTAAGCGCTAGTTCTTTAAGAACGCTTTCTTTTGAATTGAGTTTTTTGGGAGTAACCTCATGAAAATGGCTGAAAGAAGAGGCTGGGATTTCAACCTTTTTCTTCTTACTAGAATTCGATTTTTTTTATCAGAATCAGAGTTTGAAGTAGAATTTGAAGTGGATTTGGATTTGATGTTCTCAGTTTCAGAATTGTTTTCAATCCTATTAAATTGAGTACATAAAGAATGAAGAGCAATATTTGAATAATTATTTTGAGAAATAATTTTTTTTTTGTATCTGTTGCATTAACAAAAGAATCATCAGGTCTTCCAATCTTTTTGAAAGGAGATGCAATAACATTAGTAGTCCCATGTGAAAAAAAAAACGATTTCTTCTAATGGAGGATGAGAAGATTGAATACTTTCTCCTGAAGAAGTTTTCCAGGTTTTCTTTGGGGAAAAAGTATTTTGAATATTGTTATTTTTAGTCATTTTAGGAATCCTTTTGAAAACTTTGAAATAAGTCCATTAATAAAAACTAATATATTCTGGAGAATTATCACATTCTTCCCAATAATATTTTGTTCTCTTGAAAAAGATTTTTTGAGAAGGTGTCGAAATTTTTTGACTTCAGTAGTTTGATTTGTTTTGAACTCATTTCTTCTGGCAATATGAGAACAAATAACATTGCATTGTCTATCAAGCTTTTCAGATGAGGATGAATCATACCAGATAAAGTAGGAAAAGTAGGAGGTTCTACTTCTTTTTCAAATTCTTCATTTTGATAAAAAGGTTTTGAAATTTTTGGATTAAAATTCACACTTTTTAAAGAAAAGGTTGAAAATCTAGCATATTGAAAAGAAGAATTAGTTTTGGATCTATCATCAGATTTAGAAGAATTTGATCTTTGAAAAGTGCTTGAAGAAGATGATGGTCTATCAGAGGTAACTCTGACACTTGCATCAGGGAAATGAATAATTTGTTCAGGATTTCTTCTAATAGGAGTAGGATTTTTTGCATTTTCAAAATCTCATTGTAAACCCCTTTCTTGAAGATTTCAGGGAATTCTCTTAGGAATCATGACATTAGAATGAAAAGGATTAACTTCAATCAATAGACTTTCATCTCTTGGAGAAGATATGAGAGCACGGATATTGAGTTGAGTGTTCAAAAGTTTGTAATAGACTCTATAGATTAGAGTAAAGGCTTTTGAACGATCATCAACATCGAAGTTTTTAGTTTGAATTCGAAGATTTAGAGCATTAAGAATAGCTCAATCTTGAAGACTGATAGAGAAATTTGGATAACAGTTTGAAAATATTGCACTACTCTCGAGATTAGATTTAAGCATAGACTGTAAAGAATGTTCAAACCTTAATAGCCTTTTATCTCTTAAAGTTATAAGAACAGGAATGTCTAGACCAAGTCTAAACAAATGTTTGACAACAATTTGAACAAGACCAATATGAATATATTGAAATTTCTTCCTATGAGCAATGATAGATTCTTTTGAAAGTAAATTAATAGAAACAATTTGATTTTTAACAAGAATAGTTTGTTCTAAAGTTTTGATAATATAACTTTGAGTAAAATCAAACTTTCCTATTTCATAGATAGAACTCTTGTCTACCTTTGAGATATTCTTGAAGAGTTTGTTCAATTTTTGCAATTTGAAGTTCTTTGAATTGATTTCATTTGAAATATTTGATGCAGATGAAGAAGATGCAGATGCATTATGATCATCAATTTCTTCATTATTTTCTTGAAAATAATTTGATGATTTATTATCACTACTATTTGAACCATTACCTTTACTAAACCAATTTGATATAAAAGACATAATTGCATAAGTATAAGAAAACAATAATCTTACTATTGAAAACAAAAATGCTTCGGACAAAGTGATGCGGTGCAAAGCCAACAACGAGACCACCAAAACGCCTACCCAGGCAAAACTGCTGACCAACGCTATTTAGTTGACATCCATGCCTAGCATCATTCTAACCTTAACACAATGAAGACAGCAATATGCCACAGTATCCTCACATTATACACTTATGGCTCTGATACCAAGAAATGCCCAATCAAGGGAATGGAGAGAGGTTGTGGAGAGTAATTAAATAGTAATTAAACAAAAGAAGAAATATTTGAAATGAATTGGAAATTTTTTATTGAAAAATAGATATTGAAAATTACAAGATAAAAATTTGAAAAAAATACAAGATTGTTCAAAATAGATATGTAGAAATTTAACTCTAAGGCTAAATCCGCTCAGCTCAAAACCTCAAAATGAAATGCTATAAATAGCTGAGGTTTCGGACTTGAAATTACATTGAATTGAAAAATAAGAATCTATGAATAGTTGATGGTACATCATGTCTCCCATCTTTTGTCTGCCACTTTCTTTGTCTTCTTTTGAATAATTCTTCTGCATTTCACGGATTTTTAAAAGATACTTTATTAAAGTAGTTTTAATAAAGTTGATTGATTGGTCCTTTGTATGTCGGCAAAGCTGGCAAGAATAATTTGTTAGCTGGCAGACACATCTTGAAGATAATTTCCTTTGATTTTTGAAATCGATATTTTCTTAAATCATCAAGGAAACTGGGTGCATGCAGTCATTTTGAATTTCTTTGAGTTTCTTTTTCAATAAGGTCATCAATAGCATAATCAAAGCACATATCTTCATTGCTTTAATCATAATCTTATGATCCTGAAGGAGAATACTTTGATCCTGATTTTGAACGATCTTTTTGATGATGCTTCAGCAAGAGCTGCAATTTTGTCTGAAATAATTTGTAGTTCTTCTGGTGTTCTACATTGATTGAACATGACTAAAAGTCTTGATTTTTCAGCAAAAAAATATTTCTTTGTTCTTGAATATATGAATTAACTGCTTTAGGACAACAATTTGTTTCATGGAATTTTGACCACCATTTAATTTTGAAATGTCTAACAATTCTTTTGACGTTAAAATCTTTGTATTTTAGCGGATTTTGATTTTGAATCAAGTGGAAATCCCAACAGAATATCCACGGTACTTTGAGATTGTGAGCAAATTGGAACAAAAGATTTTCTTGAGGCTTTAAAATGTTTTAGCCTCTGTCTTGAAGTGTTCGAATCCTTGACTAGTGAGACTGAGTAAAATTTTCTCATCAAGTCCAAAAAACTCGAACCAATTTTGAAACCATTTAGGAAAATTTGATGGGCAATTTTGATGAAAAAGAATAAATCAGGAATGAGTTACTGGTCTAAAATAAAAAACATTGAACCACGTCTCTTTGTTGTCCAAATAATTGAATTTTGATTCGAATGAATTTGTTTTTGAAATATTCATTCGCTTATCTTCCCAATGGTGCAGTCCCTAGTCTTCATAAGACCATACCCTTTGAATAGATATTTTTGAGAGATCAATATGTTTGAGATTTTTGTTGTTTGGAGTATGAGTAATAATAACATATCCTATTTTGATGAGGATATCTTCATAATACTCACAAGACTTTTTGATATTTGAAAGTAGGAAATGGAAATTTGAAGGGAAAAAATCTTGAAGATATTTTTCTAAAGAAAAATCTCTGTAACCACGATATTTCCATTTCAAAAACAGGAAAAGAAAAACTGCTTTTTAAAATAAGCAAATGATTTTTAAGGGTTAATTTCTGGGAGTTTTTCAGAATCAATTTGAAGGGCTTTGCGATAATTTGAGGGTTTGTTTTTTGTAACTATTTGAGTTGGTTTTTGAAAGATTTTTGAGGCTAATGTGGTATTTTGAGAATTAGTGGATGCTTCTTTTGATCCTCTATTGGAATTTTGAATGTAATCATCGAGAAGAATTTGAATTTTTTGCTTGTTCTTCTTTTTCTCTGAATAACTCGTCTCACTTGCTTTGTATGAATTCTCTAGTAAGGAAGTTTGCGAGAAAGTTTGAAGAATCTTGTATATATATAATTTGAAAATCAAAGCAAGATATAACCGCTTGCCATCTTGCGAAACTTTGCAATCAATTTTTTAAATAAAATTTTTATTAATCAAATCATCTTGAAATTTTGAAATGACAAGTACAATTGCGAGAATCTCCTTTTTGATAGTGGAGTAATTCTTTTGAGGACTTGTCCAGACACATGAGTGATATTTGACAAGTTGTTCATGGCTTGAATTTAAAGGGACTCGTTTGAGGACACCATCATACCCTAATTCTAACATGTCTATCTCCACAATAATAGAGGTAGTAGGGTCTAAAATAGATAAGCATGGGATACTTTTGATGACTTTTTTGATAGATTGAACTGCAACAGTACACTCATGACTCCAAGAAATCTTTGAAGGCTATTTTTGTCTAAAATTTCATCAGGAAATTTGTCCGTGAAATCAAGATTTTTTTGAATTGGTGTAAGTGCTCCTAAGTGAATGTTATGACCAAGGAACCTTATCTTTGTTTGACATAAAATAACTTTCTTAGCTGAAACAGCTAAACCATTTTGTTTTGCAACATGAATGAATGTAGCCAAATGTTTGAAATGTTTTTCTAAACTTTCAGAGATAATTAAAACATCATCAATATAAACAATAATAAAATTTTGAAAAGGATTAAAAATATTATTCATAATTTTTGGAAATTCAGAGGGAGTATTCTTGAGACAGAATGACATAACATTCCATTCGTATTGACTGAAAGGAACATTAAAAGTAGTTTTTTTTATCTATCTTCTTCTTTAATTTGAATTTTCCAAAATCCTAACTTCATATCAAATTTTGAGAAGATAACAGCTTTGAATAATGTGTTTAACATATCTTTCTTTTGAGATAATGGATATCTTATCCATTGAAGAGCAAAATTGAGATGTTCATAATTGATAACCAAATGAGGAATTCCTCGCTTAGCAGAATTGTTGACATAAAAAGCTGAACAACTCGAAGGCGATTTTCTTGGTCTTATAAGCATTTTTATCAAGGAGATCTTGAATTTCTTTAATACAATGATCTAATAAATCTTTGTTCATTTGAATAGGACGAGATTTAGTAGGAACATTTGACTCATGAAAATTAGAAGTGTAGGGAAGAGAAATCACATGTTTCTTTCTATCCCAAAATGCTCTTTCTCAATCCGCTTTTGAAAATCAGAAATCTTTTGAATAATTGAAGATTCTTGAAGTCTTTCTTCGATTCTTTGAAATTTAATTTCTTCTTTAAGAAAACGAATATGATTTTTCTTAAAGTTAATATTATTGACTAATTTTGAAACAGAAGCTTCTTTTAACATATTAACATCTTTAAAAGAATGAGGATTTGTAAATTTAAAAACGATCTCTAGTCCAAAAATTGTAGTAGTCAATCCTTTTGAATCAACTTCGAAAGCATAAATTTGGACAATAAAAGGAGTACCGAGAATAATTCTTGATCCAAATCTTTTACGAGATAAAAATATATTTTTAAAACAAATATTTGAATTACAAACATGAGCTTTTGAGAGTTTATACTAAATATTGAGTTTTTTTACCACCGGCTCCATAAAGTCGCTCAGTAGTTTTTTCAAAATATTTTGTAGGGATAAGATCTTCCCTAATGCAATTTTGATAGAATCAATTAAGACTAGTATGAAGTTTAAATTTCTTGTTGACTACAATAGTCATATTGTTACCATTTTTGAAGTTGAATTCGATTAATGACATTGACTTTTTCTTCTTCAGTATGAAATTTCTGAAAAGATTTTGAATGATGACTTTTGGAACTGGAATCAAAATGATGAGAATTTGAGTGATAAGCATGAGAAGTATCATCTTCAGAGGAAGAAGATATTTGATTATCAGAATCTTTGATTTTAAGATGAACAACTTCCATCTTAACATCAAGCATTTGTTTTTCAAAATTAGAAGTTTGAGATTTCATAGTATTGATTTTAGATCTCAAATCATTACTAGAGATTTTTGAAGATTTTTCTTCACGAAATTGTTTCAAAACATCTTGAATATTGAAAGCTTCAGTAACAAAGGATGAAGGGAGAAGAGCTTTGAACTTATTTTTTAACTTTCGATTAGGAATTTGATTAATAATTTCTTTAATAAGTTCTTCTTCTTTTGTAAGAACATTTATGGTTTTACAACCACAAATTTCTTTACTTTGGCCCGATGAAGATGAAGAGTTTGATCCTTTTTCGAAATCAGAATCTTCTTGATTTTGAAAGACTTGTTCAATCTCAGAATTTGAAGAGTCAGAATCGGAATAAATAAGATTGAGAATCACATTGAACATTACTCATCTTTCCCTTAAGAGGACACTTGTTTGAATAATGTCCAGATTTGTTACACTTCCAATATGTAACATTTGAAGTTCTCCTTTTTGAAAACTTTCTTTTAGAAAAATTTTTTGGAGCAGAATTTTGAAAATTCTTTTTCTGAAAATTTCTTTTCCAACCAAAATAATTTTGAGAAGACCTTTTCTTTGAATAAAGATTTTTGGATCTTGAAAGAGGAACGATTTTTTCAAATCCGTATTGTTCACAGAACGATCCAAGTTCTTTACGACTATCGAATCTTTTTTATATTAATTTAGCTTAAAGTTTGAGATCATTACAGAGAGTTAATCCTTCATTATTAACGAAGCTAATTAATTCTCTATAAGTAAGATTATCACAAGGGATAGTATTATCATTATCCTTTTTGATAGCATTTCTAACTCTTTCAGCAAAGAGTTTAGGAAGTCTAGAAAGAAATTATTTCCAGTAAGATTGTTCACAATCACTTCGAAGTAAGACACGAGTAAGAAACATATCCTTATACCACCGAAAATCTTGTAGAGTGGGACAATTGAGATTCATAAGAATTTGAGAGTATCTTTCTTTAATATCATTAAGAATACCAATAAAATGTTTGATAATACAGCAAACCAAAGTATGAAAGCTATTATTTGAACCATCAGGTTTTATAGCCTTAGCCACCTAATTTCTTTCAGATTGTGTAAAATAATTAAACCACCAATTTTTGATTTGACCTGAAAACCGAGAATAATATTATTTGTAGATTCAAGATTACTAGCTCTAGTGGTAACATATGCATTAATAGCTATGCCCATTTTTTTCTAGCAATTGAATAATTTGATATTCAGTAAGTCCATCAAGATTCCATTCGATGATAGACTCTACGATGATGTCTTATTCTTTGCGTCTGAGAATTAAACGTACTAGTAGTTTCTTTAAATTATAAATTATTTAATTGACCTAATGATTTCATTGCTAAATTCGTAACTTATAATTGGATTAAGTTACTATGACATGATAACCTTTTACAAAGAAGCCTTGTAATGGACTAATAGAGAATTAACGTTAAAGGGGGATTCGGGGATGAAAGCCAACTTTTAATCACTAAGAATGAAATACCAACATAGTGCTTGAAACATCAAGATCTTGGGTTAAATGAGAAACATATATTATACGAGTGATTGGAAGCATTATAAATTTGTCTGTAAGATAATACACTTGGTAAACATAGCAAGAAAGGATAAATGTCAAACTATTAAGCTTTTATTTGACTTATACAGACGTATGTCACGTAATACTTTACCTACACAAGTATTCTTTATAATTCGACCCATGTGAAAGTTAGGGACACTACAAAAAAATGTGACTTTAGGCACGGATTTTCCATGCCTGAAGCCACGATATTTGTTGCTACTAATCTTTACTAACGGAAAATGACTGACCACAAATCCATTGCTATTTTCTGGGTAGGTGATAGTTACTAACGGATTGTCCATAGGTAAAGTACAAAACTTTTACCAGTGAAATTTCCATAGGTAAAAATATCGTCATTACGAACGAAAAATCCGATGGTAAAAATATCATCATTTCCAGCTGTATATCTGTTGGTAAAGTCAATATTCCGTTGGCAAAACTATTTTTTGTTACCAATGAAAAATCCATTGGTAAAAATAGAGTCATTACCAATGGAATATCCATTGGAAAAGACAAATATATTTGTAAAAGTGTTTGTCATTACCAACAGATTTTTCGTTGGTAAAAATATAATCATTACCAATGGAAAATCTGTTGGTGAATATATTTGTTTCGTTGAATATATTTCTAATTACCAACGGATGCATGATGTTGTCTCTAAGATGGCTTGGCTAGCTAATTAAGATTTTTATGAAAATTCAAGATAAAGGACATACGACTTATTCATGTGTCTGTATATGAACACATAAGGATATGCAAACATGTGTGCGAAGTGCTTCAATATGCTTTTAAGATTAGAATTGCATGGAAGTAATAAAGCGTGAGAAAAGGAAAGTGAATTATAAATTAATCAACTGAAGTTTACGTTAATTTGTTTGAATAATTTTGAGTACAAATAAGACATCTGCAATAGAGTTGTTTAATTAATGGCTCGACATTTTTTTAATTGAGCCATAAAAATGATCAATAGGTATGGAATGTGACTAAAAACTTCTTTATTTACTCAAAGGTATCCACCTCCTCCGCTGATTCCGCCATCAATAGCTCCTTCTAATCCTCCAATACTACCTCCAATCCCACCACCAATTCCTCCTCCAATACCTCCAGAACCAATCCCTATTCCTTCTCCTCCACCTCCACCAATACCACCCACTAAACCATCAAAGGAGAATGTTTTCTCATCATTGCGAGGACCCTCAGAGCTAACAAGCTTTCTTGCAGTGGTGGTGCAAACAAGTATACCAAGAAGAACCAAGAGAACAAATTTCGAAGTCATCTCAATTAGCAAGTAAAAGAAAGCTCTTGGTTGATGAGAATTTAGGCCGCCAAAAATAGGATTATATANGCAGTGGTGGTGCAAACAAAAATGCCAAGAAGAAACAAGAGAACAATTTTGGAAGTCATCTCAATCTCCGAGTAAAAGATATGTCTTGACTCTTGATTGATGAGAATTTAGAAAACGAAAAAGGGATTATATAATGCTACAAGTCAATAATTATTGAAGTGAACTGCTAGGAGGATTTTAATTCAACCCCCCACTTTCCGATCCCTTCATCTGTAAACCGCTTCCTAATTGTTAACGTAAGAATTTATGTGACTCATGTAATTCATTAAAGAACTTCATGCAAAAATCATAAAGTTCATAAAGTTTGTATTGCCAATGGTAGGAGTGTTTGTTGGAAATGATTCATGTTATATTTTCTGATTCTATTATGAATAAAAAATTTGTTACTTGATTTATTTTCATAATATTCTTATTTATGTTAACTTGGCATAATCACATAATTATAAAGATAACAAGTTGATAAAATTTTATGGTAATAAATTTAAATAATGTTCTTGTTTTTCATATATACTAAGATAGGAGTTCTTAGTGTCATACATGTTCATTAATACGCAGAATAAGCTTTTGGTATTACAATTTTTTTTTTCTGTTATTTGTTTTATGTTTATTGATAAGAACATAAGCATAGAAGGTAAAGTTTGAAATAATAATCTTTTTAATAGTTTATATTGATGCTTCATTGATTAAGTTATTATATATAACTTGGAAAGTGAAAACAATTTTACTAACCTGTTCCTTAGAAGAAAAGTATTGTCTTCTCCAAAGGATTAATATTGGAAAAGAAGCAGCCATAAGACATATTGTAACTTAGTTAATGATCTTCAAAGACGAAATACAACACTAAGTTGGAAATTTGAAAAGGAAATTGAAATAATCACAAGTTACCTATGATGACGTGTAGGGTGTTCCGACTGGTGTTCCGACTGTTCCGATCAGCGAAAGTTACCTGCAAAATGAGGGCGGAGGTTTTTCCCCCCATTGTACCTCCGGCGAGAGAATCAGCTAATATTTTAAAATGAGTAAGAGAACAGTATATTCTAAGTTCAAGAGTTCGGGTTTCAAGAAGAAATAC
>CAIGRB010082908.1:3679-26378 GCA_903798255.1 Fraxinus quadrangulata | reverse complement strand
ATTTGATAATAATAAATTATATGAGAAATCAATATAATTTTGTTCAAAGGAATCTCACTTGATGCTCTATTGTTGTATTTATTAATGGCAAGTGAGTTGATATTTATAGTAGTTGAAAACGTGAAATTTTCCATCGAACCGGACAATCATCCGGACGTCTGGAACGGTACCGAACGACTGAATAGTCGTTACTTCATTAGAAATCAGAACGGTCAAAAATTTGACCATTGGAAGTTAACCGGATATCCGATTCACCATCCGGACGTTCGAATGGACAGACAAAAGTTATCCCCGATTTGTTCGTTTTGATTTTCTGAGAAGGTAGGCTTTAAAATTTTCAAGGTAAGTGATGCTAATGGATTGAAAATTAAGTTGAAATTCTTACATTTGAAAAATAATTTTTTTGCAAACGATTTTACGATGTAAACTTTATCGTGCATAAAAGTTCGTCACTTGAACTTTCAATGAGTCAATGCTAAAGATTAAAGTATTTTACCTTTACAAGTGAGTTCAAATATATAGTTCTAATATTTTCGATTGATTTGGCAAGAGTGCACGATTTGTTGCTCGATTTTGAATTTGGTGCAAGAGCTTGATTTGTCTTCGATTGTTTTTTGCCCGAGTGCTCGATTTCCAAGCTTCATTGTGAATGCTCGATTTCCATCAAGTTCGCAACATGTAACAATGAAAACTCAAATATAAATATTAGAGATAAAAATACTTTGTTTGTTATAATCAAAATATAAGATCGACCATAAGTCAACAATTTCCCCCTTTTTGATTATGACAAACAAACGATGATTTACAATAAGAAAAATAATTTATCTTATATGATTCATACATTCCTATACAATTCCCCTTATCTTTTATAGATCAAACAAACGATGATTTGCAATAAATCAAGCATGCATATCATCGTACACATGTTTTCCACCTTTTTTACATAAGCAAAAAGAATATGAAATAGGAAATGAAAACAATTATAGGCAAAAAGAATGAAATATAAAGCACCACCCAAAGGAAATCGCATAAAATTGAAATCATAGTGAAATATTCATCATGAAGCAAACTAAATCATAAAAACATTAATCATGAAGCGAAAAGAAACATCCATCGTAAATCAAATAAAGTAAAATTCATCATTAAAAAAATAAGAACTACAGCTCCAGAGGAGGCGGAGGAGGAAAGTGGGTATAGAAATGGACGTAAAAGGCATTCTGCTGAGCCTGCATCTCCACTTGTTGTGCTTGAATGGCTTCTTGTTGAGCTAGTATGGCGGCCTGTTGAGCTTTTATGATGGCCTATTGAGCTTGCATCTGATGAAGCAACTCATCGAAGCCATCAATCGAAGATGTGAGGGAGTTGATGCGGCCATTCAACATGTTGTATTGATCCTCGGTAAATTTGAAGCCACTTCTCGAAAATCGAGGGATACTAGGAGCTTTCGGTACGTCATCTTCATCACCCTCGTCATCTCCCTCAAATGGTAGAGTCGAAGGACCCGAGGTGGGGTCGAACCCCTTGGTATGTGCCACCCACTGACCATGTTATCTAGTAATTTTCATGGGTTTGAAGGTTTATAGTGTTGGTGGGTCGAAGTTGGACAAATGTCTCATCGTCCAACGAAATGTTAAAGTGCTTAAAATTTTTCGTGAGAAGCATGAAATATGGTAAATCTTTAACATGTCATGAGAAATGGACAAGCTTCATGAGTTCTGATGCAATGGTAGGAAAATCTAGTTTCCTACCGACAAGAAAAGAGTNCTTCATGAGTTCTGATGCAATGGTAGGAAAATCTAGTTTCCTACCGACAAGAAAAGAGTCGAGAAGAAAGAGATCAAATGAACTTACTTCATCCCGATGGCCCTTTCGTGGAAGAATAACATTTGCAATGATGTTTTGTAAAACTTTGCATGGAAGAGTCAATTGATTTGCACTAATTTTCATTATATCTTCAATTTTTTCTCGATGACATGACGACAAGCCTCAATAGGATCATAGCCATCTAACGTGCGATGTGCTTTGTGAAGAAAATTTTGTGTTTCACACACCTCAAGTTCCAAAATGTCACGAATGAGAGCTTTGTTTATAACAATGCGTTTATTTTTAATCAAACATGAAATGTCACCGGAAGGGGAAGTAATAGACATATTTTTGTAAAATTCTTTCATAAGTCGTGGGCATGCATACTCTTCTAAAATTGCAATAGAAATTCAACTCATATTTTCAAAAAGCTCTTCAATATGAAATGCGAATGCTCCAATAATAAAATCCACAAATTCAACATTTTTACCTATTAAAGTGGGGGATTTTTCAAATGGGTCGGCCAGCACCTTGGGTTTCAAATTGAACTCTTCGTTGGAGGATGGTTGAGGAGATCGCCTCACCGTGCTATTGACCTTTTTCCCATTCGTTTTGAGCCCGACATTGCTAGAAATCAAGAATGAAAATAGAGAGAGAAATATGTGAGGTTGGGGTTTCGATTTGGTGAAATTAGAATGTATTTCTTGAGGTATTGAGATATAAATTTTTTATTTTGATGGGTAATTGATGATTTGAGATGGAAGATTGAGTGATGGAGAAGAAAATTAGGGAGTGAATAATGGGAAAAGTGGAAGAAAGTGAAGAAAAAAATGGACTGTTTGCAATTTTAAATAACCTGTCCCTGCTGAACCGGACGTCAGGTTCAGCTATCCGGACATCCGATTTGATAGAGAAATTTTCTCTCAAAACGGATGATTGTCTGGACGGTCCGGTTCAATTCAGACGTTCGATTTCTCGTCCGAATTTTTTTTAGTAATAAAACACACTAAATCATGTAAATATGATGCACATGAAATAATGCGATGAAAACATATAAGTGCATGTAGTTATGAATTTAATCATGTACTTCAAATTCATTAATAATGCCTAAACATCTTCTAATATGTGAGAAACAATTAAGAGCTAGAGGTTTTGTGAAGATATCGACAAATTGATTTTCGTATTTACAAATTCTAACACAATATCACCCTTTCGAGGATGATCTCTTAGGAAGTGATGTCTAATTTCAATATATTTTGTCCTAGAGTGTAAAATGAAATTTTTAGACAAGTTTATGGCACTAGTGTTATCACACATAATGGGTATATGATCAAAGGATATGTGATAATCACTAAGAGTCTGTTTCATTCATAGAACGTGTGCACAACAATTAGCGGCCGAGATATATTCGGCTTTGATGGTTGACAATGCAACGAAATTTTATTTCTTGCTAAATCATGATACAAGTGCAAAGCCTAAAAAATGGCACGTTCCACTACTGTTTTTACGATCGATTGTGCACCCGACCCAATCGACATCCGAATAGCTAATTAGATCAATGTGGATGCCATTGGGATACCAAATCCCTAAAGTTCTAGTGCTACTAAGATATCTAAAGATTCGTTCAACGGCCTTAAGATGAGATTCTTTAGGATTCGATTAAAATCTAGCACATAGACACACATTAAATATAATATCGGGCTACTTGCTATTAAGTAAAGAAGTGATTCGATCATACATCGATATTTTGTTATACCAACGGACGTACCTTGATCGTCTTTGTCCAATTTTATGGATGTGCTCATAGGGGTGTTCATTAGCTTCAAGTCATCCATGTCGAACATCTTAAGCATGTTCAATATGTACTTACTTTGATTGATGAAAATTCTATTAAAAGTTTGCTTAATTTAGAGACTGAGAAATAATTGAAATTCTCTCATCATACTCATTTCAAATTTCATACTCATAAACTTAGAAAACTCTTCACAAAGATAAATATTAGTAGAACCAAATACAATATTATCAACATAAATTTAAACAATAACCATATCGTTCTTTTGAATTTTAACAAAAAGAGTGGTATCAACTTTTCTTATTAAAAAACATTTGAAATTAGAAATTTGCTCAATCTTAGGAGCTTGTTTTAGACCATAGGGCACTTTTCGAAATTTGGAAACATAGTTCGGAAGTTTGTGATTTTTAAAATTAGGTAGTTGTTCAACAAACACTTCTTCTTGAACAAAACCGTTAAGAAAAGTACTTTTGACATCCATTTAATAAAGAGTGAATTTTTTATGACAAATAAATGCAAGAAGCATGCGAATTGATTCTAATCTAACCATCGGTGCAAATGTTTCTTCAAAATCGATGTCTTTTTCTTGATTGTAACATTGGGCCACTAATCTAGCCTTGTTACGCACAATTATTCCATTTTCATTACATTTATTTCTAAAGGCCCATTACCAATGACAATTTGATAATGTGGTCTAGCAACTAAATCAAAAACATGATTTTGTTCAAATTGATTAAGTTCTTCTTGCATAGCTAGAATCCAAAATTCATCAAACTCAGTCTTTTTACAAAAATGTTCAAAGCTTGTTAGAGTTTCATCTTTGAGACTTAAGAAAAGAATCCAAGTGAATTTAGAGAAATCATCAACAATGACAAAAGCATAGTATTTTCCACATAAACTAGCAGATCTTGATGGTCCAAGAAGATTAATGTGGAGTAATTGAAGTGGTTTTGTAGTAGATGAGTGCAATTTGGGTTTGAATGAACTTTTTACTTGTTTACCAAATTGACATGTATCGCAAATTTTGTCTTTTTCAAACTTCAAGTTTGGTAAACCTTCGACAAAACTATTTTTGGAGATTTTTGAAAGAAGATCCATGCCAATATTACCTAATCTCCTAAGTCAAAGCCAAGTATCCTCTTTCAAACTCTTAGGTTGGAGGCGTTCTGGTGTATCTCGTGTATTCTAGGGTTGATAAATATCAAAGGAACTTATTTCCATAAATAGTTGAACGGAACTAGGAAACCAGAAAATCACGTCACCAAAATGAACTATACGATCACATAGTTATAGGTCATGTGGTTATATAGAACAAATAAATTCATCATTGAAATTCCCGGTAATTGTCTGTGTGATCACAAGAAATTAACACTATGCAACCGCATAGTGTTAATTTTCTCTGCCGGATAGTGTTCAGTGTTTTAGTCATATCTTTCTATTTCGATATTCGATTCAGGTGATTCAAGATGTGTTGGAAAGATAACTCAAAGAACTACAATATTTCTTCAGATATCATCTTCCAAGTTGATGGTTTACTATGTGAAAAATGGATCTTAAATTGAGACTGAAAATTCGATGCATAACGTTTCGATTGGAAATTGATGTGTGATCCTACTTTGACGATATTTCATCAATTTGACTTATTTTCATTCAATTGACCTCTAACACTCTCAAATCTTCATTATGAGGTTCAACATGACTTTTAAGTATTTTCACTTTAGTCCTCGAACTTTCACTTTCTTTCATTTTGGTCTTTTTCCACTTATTTCTTCCAAATTACGTTATATCCATAGAATTACCATCTAAATCAAAATATGAATGTAATGAGTATATTTTGACATTGATTAATTATACAAGCACATAAAATAAGGAGAAAAAAATATGCATTTCACATTCTTATCAGAAATCGCATAAAATTGAAATCATAGTGAAATATTTATCATGAAGCAAACTAAAGCATAAAAACATTAATCATGAAGCGAAAAGAAACATCCATCGTAAATCAAATAAGGTAAAATTCATCATTAAAAAAATAAGAACTACAGCTCCCGAGGAGGCGGATGAGGAAGTGGTTATAGAAATGGGCGTAAAAGGCATTCAGTTGAGCCTGCATTTCCGCCTGTTATGCTTGAATGGCTTATTGTTGAGCTAGTATGGCGGCCTGTTGAGCTTTTATGGTGGCCTGTTGAGCTTGCATCAGATGAAGAAACCCGTCGAGGCTATCAATCGAAGATGTGAGGGAGTTGATGCGACCATTCAACATGTTGTATTGATCATCAGTAAATGTGAAGCCATTGCCCAAAAATCGAGGGATACTGGAGCCCGGAATGTCATAAGGAGTAATAAGAGCTTTCGATATGTCATCTTCATCACCCTCGTCATCTCTTTCAAATGGTAGAGTCAAAGGACCCGAGGTGAGGTCGAACCCCTTGGTATGTGCCACCCACTGACCATGTTCTTTAGTAATTTTCATGAGTTTGAGGGTTTGAATGTTTATAGTGTTGGTGGGTTGAAGTTGGAAAAATGTCTCATCGTCCAACGAAATGTTAAAGTGCTTAAAAATTTTCGTGAGAAGCATGACATATGGTAAATCTTTAACATGTCATGAGGAATGGACAAGCTTCATGAGTCGTAATGCAATGGTGGAAAATCAAGTTTCCTATCGACAAGAAAAGAGTCGAGTAGAAAGAGATCAAACGAGCTTACTTCATCCTGATAGCCCTTTCGTGGTAGGATAAAATTTGCTATAGATCAAACGAACTTACTTCATCCTGATAGCCCTTTCGTGGTAGGATAAAATTTGCAATGATATTTTGTAAAACTTTGCATGGAAGAGTCAATTGATTTGCACTAATTTTCGTGATATTTTCAATTTTTTTCCGGTGACATGACGACGAGCCTCAGTAGGGTCGTAGTCGTCTAACGTGAGATGTGCTTTGTGAAGAAAAATTTGTGTCTCACACACCTCAAGTTCCAAAATGTCACGAATGAGAGCTTTGTTTATGACAATGCGTTTATTTTTAATCAAACATGAAATGTCACCGGAAGGGGAAGTAATAGACATGTTTTTATAAAATTCTTTCATAAGTCGTGGGCATGCATACTCTTCTAAAATTGCAATAGAAATTCAACCCATATTTTCAAAAAGTTCTTCGATATGAAATGCGGGTGCTCCAATAGTAAAATTCGCAAATTCAACATTTACCTATTAAAATGGGGGGTTTTTCAGATGGGTCAGCCAGCACTTTGGGTTTCAAATCGAACTCTTCGTTAGAGGATGGTTGACCTTTTTCCCATTCGTTTTGAGCCCGACATTGTTGGAAATCAAGAATGAAAATAGAGAGAAATATGTGAGGTTGGGGTTTCGATTTGGTGAAATTGGAATGTAGTGTATGAATTTCTTGAGGTATTGAGATGTAGAAATAATGGGTTTTTGATTTTGATGGGTAATTGATGATTTGAGATGGAAGATTGAGTGATGGAGAAGAAAATTAGGGAGAGAATAGTGAGAAAAGTGGAAGAAAGTGAAGAAAAAAATAGACTGTTCGCGATTTTAAATAACTTGACCGTCGCTGAACCGGACTTTAGGTTCAGCTATTCGGACATCCGGTTAGATAGAGAAATTTTTTCTCAAATCGGATGATTTTCTGGACGGTCCGGTTCAATTTGGACGTTCGATTTCTCGTCCGAATTTTTTTTTTTAGTAATAAAACACACTAAATCATGTAAATATGATGCACATGAAATAATGCGATGAAAACATGTAAGTGCATGTAGTTATGAATTTAATCATGTACTTCAAATTCATTAATAATGTCTAACCCTCTTCTAATATATGAGAAACAATCAAGAGCTAGATGTTTTGTGAAGATATCGGCCAATTGATTTTCGTATTTACAAATTCTAACACAATATCACCCTTTTGAGGATAATCTCTTAAGAAGTGATGTCTAATTTCAATGTGCTTCGTCCTATAGTGTAAAATAGAATTTTTAGACAAGTTTACGACACTAGTGTTATCACACATATTGGGTATATGATCAAAGGGTATGTGATAATCACTAAGAGTCTGCTTCATCCATAGAATGTGTGCACAAAAATTAGCGGTCGAGATATATTCGACTTCGACGGTTGACAATGCAACGAAATTTTATTTCTTACTAAATCATAATACAAGTGCAAAGCCTAAAAATGGCACGTTCCACTAGTGTTTTTACGATCGATTGTGCACATGGCTCAATCGGCATCCGAATAGCTAAGTAGATCAATGTGAATGCCATTGGGATACGAAAGCCCTAAAGTTCTAGTTCTACTAAGATATCTAAAGATTCGTTCCACGGCCTTAAGATGAGATTATTTAGGATTTGATTGAAATATAACACATAGACGTACATTAAACATAATATCAGGTCTACTTACAGTTAAGTAAAGAAGTGATCCGATCATACATCTATATTTTATTATACCAACGGATGTACCTTGATTGTCCTTATCCAATTTTATAGATATGATCATAGGGGTGTTCATTAGCTTCAAGTCATCCATGTTGAACATTTTAAGCATGTTCAATATGTACTTACTTTGATTGATGAAAATTCTATCACAAGTTTACTTAATTTGGAGACCGAGGAAGAATTTAAGTTTTCTCATCATGCTCATTTAAAATTTCATGCTCATAAACTTAGAAAACTCTTCACAAAGATAAATATTAGTAGCACCAAATATAATATTATCAACATAAATTTGAACAATGATCATATCGTTCTTTTGAATTTTAACAAAAAAGTGGTATAAAATTTTCTTATTAAAAAACCATTTGAAATTAGAAATTTGCTCAACCCTAGGAGCTTGTTTTAGACCATAGAGCACTTTTCGAAGTTTGAAAATATAGTTCGGATGTTTGTGATTTTTAAAATCGGGTAGTTGTTCAACAAATACTTCTTCTTGAATAAAATCGTTAAGAAAAGCATTTTTCACATCCATCTGATAAAGATTGATTTTTTTATGACAAGCAAATGTAAGAAGCATGCGAATAGATTCTAATTTAACCACCGGTGCAAATATTTCTTCAAAATCGATATCTTCTTTTTTATTGTAACATTGGGCCACTAATCTAGCCCTGTTACGCACAATTATTCCGTTTTCATCACGTTTATTTCTAAAGACCTATTTAATACCAATGACAATTTGATCATTTGGTTTAGCAACTAAATCACAAACATGATTTTGTTCAAATTGATTAAATTCTTCTTGCATAGCTAGAATCCAAAATTCATCAAACTCGACCTTTTTGCAAAAATGTTTAAAGATTTTTAGAGTTTCATCTTTGAAATTTAAGAAAAGAACCCAAGTGAATCTAGAGAAATCATCAACAATGACGAAAGTATAGTATTTTCCACATAAACTAGTAGATCTTGATGGTCCAAGAAGATCAATGTGGAGTAATTAAAGTGGTTTTGTAGTAGATGAGTGCAATTTGGGTTTGAATGAACTTTTTATTTGTTTACCAAATTGACATGTATCGCAAATTTTGTCTTTTTCAAACTTCAAGTTTGGTAAACTTTTGACAAAACTATTTTTGAAGATTTTTTAAAGAAGATCCATGCCAACATGACCTAATCTCATAAGCCATAGCCAAGTATTCTCTTTCAAACTCACTAAACATTTTTCATCATTTTCAAAAACAATATTTATGATATAAACATATTTGTTTCGGCTTCCTATAAACAATACCTATTTAGATGTAACATCCTTATGAGACATTTAGAATAATTGAATTTAATATGATAGCCTTTATTATATAATTGATTAATATTAAGTAAATTATGTTTGAAGTTATCTACCAATAGTACATTCTCAATGAAATGTGTGAGATAATTACCAATGTTTTTAATTCCGATGATTTTTCCCTTTGCATTGTTTCCAAATGTGACATGACCTGGATCCTTCTTTTTGAAGTTCGATAGTAAAGTTCTATCTCTGATATGTGCTTTGAACACCCGCTATCCAAGAACCATTTGCTCGCCATCTTCTTTGGTACTTACAATAATAATTCAACTTTTGATTTTTTTGTACCCACACAAACTTAGATCCTTAGTAATTAGTTTTAGTGGATTCTCGAGTCCACTTGTTTTTATTTTCAAAGTGTAACTTCATTTTTATTAGACAATTAAAGGCAATATGTTCATCCTTATTGCAAAAGC
This sequence comes from Fraxinus quadrangulata, assembly GCA_903798255.1. Lineage (NCBI taxonomy): Eukaryota > Viridiplantae > Streptophyta > Magnoliopsida > Lamiales > Oleaceae > Fraxinus > Fraxinus quadrangulata. The sequence continues at coordinate 16,580 of CAIGRB010082908.1, read as the reverse complement.
TACAAGTAATTTTCTAGGGAATTGTATTTGAGACTTTGACAAATAAATTTTTGAGAGATTTTTGTTTCAAAAATGGTTTATATCCAATACTTCCTCTATCAAAAACACATTTTTTATCACCGAAAATTAAATCAAATTTTTTCTTCCCTTGAGTGAATTTAAAAAAAAATTTGTCAAGTCTTCAACATTTTCTTTCGAAGAAAATTTTTCTTTTTTAATTCTAAAATTTTCTCCATTTCATTTTTTTAATAATTTATGTTTCTTTTTAAGATTAGAATGACTAAGAGCGAGTTTTTCAAATTCTTCTAAAATTTCATCTTAAGAAGAAGATAAATTATCATATGAGAATTTTTCAATAGAATTTACCTCACCATCGATTGCCATGAAGCACATGTTGGCGATCTCTTCTTGACATTCATTTTCATCGCGATCATTATCGTCTCTTTCATCCCATGTTGCTTAGAATGTCTTTTTCTTGAAATTTCTCTTTTTGTTTGGACACTCGATTCTCTTGTGACCGGATTTGTCACAATCTTAATAAACAATTTTCTTGCTTCCTTCTTTGCTCTTTTCTTCTTTCTTTTGAAACTTTCAATTATTTCAAAAGCCTATCCATTTTTTTACTAGAAGTACAAGATCATCAACCTCTTCATCACTCATATGTTCACTTGTAGTTCCTTCTTCAATTGTTGATTTGAGAGTAATTTGACGCCTAGGAGATTCTTTTTATTCTTCCTTGCTTTTCCTCGTGTTCTATTTGGTTTCGGGGTTGTTGAACTCCTATGTCATCAAGGTTCCATCGAGTTCCTCCAAAGGATAAAAGTTGATGTCTTTGGTGTACTCTATCAATATCCTTAATGAGCTTCAATCTTTCAAAAGTGACCTAAGCATTTTACTTACAAGCTCACTGTTAGTAAATTTACGATCAAAACTCTTGAGGTCATTAACAATATCGGTGAAGTGAGTAATCATGTAAACAATAGGTTCATTTTGTTTCATGAAAAAAATTTCAAATTCTTTGACCAAGACGTTAATCTTAGTTTATTTTACCCTACTCGTGCTGACATGAGTGACTTTTAAAGCCTATCATATATCATATACGGAGTCACATGTGCTAATAAAATTATATTCATTTTTATCTAAGACATAATAAAGTAGGTTTTTGGATTTAGCATTCAATGACAATTTTCTTTTATCATATTCCTCTCTAGGTTTAGAAATAGATTAATTGGATATTTCATCAATTTTAATAATTTTGATGAGCACATAAGGACCATATTCAATGACTTCCCAAATATTATAATCTATTGATTGAATATGAATCATCATTCTAGTTTTTCAATAATTATAATGTATGTCATCAAAGACGGGAGGTCGATTTGTGGAATGCCCCTCGAGATTTTGAATGTTGTTGTTAGCCATTGTTCGAAATTGTAAAGTCTTAATTTTAAAATGAGCACATTGCTCTGATATCAATTGATAGCCCAAGAATAGTTAATCAAGAGGGGGTGAAGTGATTTTTTAAACCTTTTTGACAAATTAATTTATAATCAAGTACGTAATAACTAGATAGATTAATTCAAATAATAAGCACGAATATGAAAGTAATAAGTAAAGAGGGATAGAGAATGTAAATTGTATAATTATGGAGGTTCGATCCAACGCAATGATCTACGTCCTCTGTTACCAAGCTCTCCGGCATGATCAAGTCCAATTTCACTATGTTGATTGACTTGTGGTGCAATTCAACCCTTTACAAAACTTTCGGTGACTTACAAACAATGAGCACTGATCCTTATACAACGTTGAGATTTATGGGACCTCAACACGACTCACAAGTTTAAAGAATATTGATTTTACAAATTGAAACTTCTCTTTTAATAAATAATATAATCACAAATAAGTATCAAGAGAGAAATAGGTTAACACTTTAATAAATAGCAATGAGTGAAACTCAAGTGTTAGGTATGAAAAGTTTTGATGTGTAGAATGATTTTTAAAAGTTAATTTGATCAAAAGTTTTTCAAATCTAAAATGATTTGATAATGATAAATGATATGAGAACTTAATATAATATTTCTCAAAGGAATCTCACTTGAAAGCTTTATTGTTGTATTTATGAATGACAAGTAAGTTGGTATTTATAGCAATTAAAAATGTGAAATTTTCTGTCAAATCGGACAATCATTCGGACGTCCGGAATAGTACTGGACAGCTGAATAGCTGTTACTTCATCAAAATTCAGCACGATCAAAAATTTGATCGTTGGAAAAATCGGGAACAGACGTCCGAATGGACAGAGAAAAAATTATCCTCGGTTTGTCCATTTTGATTTTTTGACAAGGTAGGCTTTAGAATTTTCAAGGTAAGTGATGCTAATGGATTGAAAATTAAGTTGAATTCTTACCTGTGAAAAATAATTTTTGTGCAAACGATTTTATAAAGTAAACTTTTATAGTGCATAAAAGTTCGTCACTTGAGCTTTCAATGAGTCATTGCTAATGATTAAAGTATTTTACCTTTACAAGTGAGTTCAAACATATAGTTCTAATATTTTCGATTGATTTGGAGCGAGTGCACGATTTGTTGCTCGATTTTGAATGTAGCGCAAGAGCTTGATTTATCTCCGATTGTTTTTAGCGCGAGTGCTCGATTTGTCTCTAATTGTTTTAGGCACGAGTGCTCGATTGAGAATGCTCGATTTTCAAGCTTGATTGTGAATGCTCGATTTTCATCAAGTTCGCAATATGTAACAATGAAGGCTCGAATATAAATGTTAGAGATAAAAATACTTTGTTTGTTATAATCAAAATATAAAATCGATCATAGGTTGATGTGCTTATGAATTGGAGGAAATAACTAAATAGTTTAGTCAAATTTGCCTACTTACCCAATAGTCTAATTTACAAAATTTAAGTTGTATATGTGTGTTTCGCTATGAAAGATTAAAGGCTAAATATATTCTCATCTCAAGTTTTAATAGCTAAGACTACATTTAATTGAGGTTTATAATCTTTACACATAATCACGTTGATGTTTCAATTTTTTTTTTTTTATCGCATTCTTACTCTAAAATTAACATAAATTATTTCTCATTATGGTTTCTCTCCAAAATTTTCTTTAAAATAGAGTAAAAATACTCATTTACCCATTGTATTTTTAAATAAGCATAATGATGATGATGATGATGATGATGAAAAAGTGAGATTAAATATTTGACATTCATTTTAAAATACGTTAACAATATTTCTGAACTAAAATCATGATTAAGGATTATATTTTTTGAATAATAAAATGTTAAAAATTAAAAATAAGAATGTGATGAAAAAAAAAATTAAAAATATAAATGTAATAATGAATAAATATTTATGACCTTCAATGTAATTAAAATGCAGTATATTTATTAAAAAATATGGTGTGAGTACAACCACCTAAGACTAGAACTTGTAAAGATTTAAAAATTACCAAAATAAGCTAACGGTAAAAGACTTGAACACCCTTTCAATTTCAAAAAGAAAATATCATAGTACCCCCAATTTAAATTTCAAACGAACGGCTCTTTCATTTCACCAATATCTCATCTCCCTCAACACCAAATCCTCACTGATTCAATTTTATTTGTTCATAATTATCTTTAGTATTCAATACAACCATCTGATGAATATTTATTAGAAACCATCATTTCAACATTTTTATTGGTAAAAACATTTTCACTTTCATGTATTTTGTTAGTTTGAGTTTATCATTGCTAAATGCAATGTTGACTTATTATAGCTTTGTTCAGATAAATGGCACGAATTATTCGGCAAATTTGTAAATTTTTGCACAAATTTATTGGAAAGAAGTATGCGTATGCGTATGTGCTGCCTTACGAAACAGATGGCATGTTGATTGTAGTCGATAAATTGATCACATGTTAACATATGAATATTTTATCTGTTAATTGGCGATCAATTAATTGACTAACTCTTAGCAAATCGATTGTTAACCGACCTCCTCTTATCTTGATCAACTTTTAACAAGCCATCAATTAATCAATTGATTTTTAACATGCGTTGTCGACGGTCTGGGATGCGGCCATACTTAGCTAACTTTTTTTATTATTTTTTTTATTTTTGTAATAAAATATGAAGATATGAATTCGACACTCCTTGTCGATGTTGTACCAAGAGCCATTGCGCCAAGTGCTAAAATATGGGTGTTTTGTATCCATTAAGTAAAACGGATTGTAATTGTATAACGGTATCTGAAAAAAGATATATTTTTTTGCTTTGGTGAGTTTGGAAGGAATGATCAAGGTTGATGAACATGGAAATGGACTAGAGTAATGGAAAAGGTGTTTTTGCATTTTGTGTATTTGGAATTACATTGTATACGAATTAGTATCATGACGTACAAAACCTCCTTAGTGTTGATTCCTTTGAATATGAGATGGAATTCAGATTTCTTTTTCCTGACTATATACAGTTTTCAACTCCACTGGTAAAGATTATTTACGACAAAGAATTAAAATGGCTGAGTGGCCTCGACCAAAAGAACCATTATACTATTTGTGTAACATTTGTAAGGATAATCCTAAGACAGAGCATATGTAGTAGATAATGAAATGGGTCATAACTTGTAGAGCTCGAGAGGATGAAGTAGTTATTTCGGAGATAAATACTACACAAAGACCTCGAGGTAGTTCAAAACAATAACAATAAAATTTCATTTACAAATGATGATTTCATTGCTTATCTACACGTAGAAACAAGTTAAGTATGAACTCCCAACGTAGACCTAGTTTACGATCTTCTCATATGTCACGTGTGATTCTCAGTTATGAAGAATTGCAAGTCAATCATTGTTTGACTCTAAGAAAGATGTTTAGGACGTTGTGCACTTGATTGTATTGAAAAATAACTAGAATTCCAAATGAAGAATAAATAAAACTACGTATGTAGATGACATTGTAATTGGCGTTTGAAAGCAATGAAGTCTGACAATTACTTATAGTTTGCCATTATGCACACAAACATACTTACTCTTTGGATATTCATTACAATTATCATATGTTATCGAAAGACGTATAATTGCACAAGTTTCAAGACACAATGACAATTTACAAATTTGCAGACATCATTCATGACATCCTTTGAAAAGTTTGAGGTGGTTATGAGCTATCAGATGGCATATAAGGCTAAAAAAAGTGCTTTTGAGGACTCAATGGGTTCATATAAAGAGAGTTATTCTAAACTGGTCTCGTATTGTTATAACATGGAGAGAGCTAAAAATGGCGGTGTTCTTTGTTGAGACGATGTCGACAACCGCTTCAAATACATCTCCATGGCTCTTGTACCTTGCATCCGAGGATTTATCATCAATGGGAAACCTAATTTATATCGACGGAACGTCTTTGAAAGGAAAATACGAAGGTACGACAATTATTACTATATGTTAAAATGCAAATATTCAAATTTATACTCTTGCATTTGGCATAGTTGATTCCGAGAATGATGAATTGTTGAATTTTCTTCTTACAAAGTTGAGCAAAGTAACTATGGACGTCGAGGACCTTTTTTTATCTGATTCGTGCAGTAGGATAAGAATGGATGTCAGAGATATTTATACCAATGTACATCATGATTACTATACGTACCATATACAAAGCAATTTGAAGATTAAGTATTGAGTTCCTGCGATCTTATCTTTGTGTAAAAGAGTAGCGGAGGCATACCGTTTTGAAGAATCAATAAATATATTGGATAGATATAGAGTAAATCTAAGAAGGATAGGGAATATTTAAACGACATATGGGTTGAACATTGGGTAACGTCATATTTTACGAGAATTCAGTACAATATGATGACATCAAATAATGCAACTTTGAATTTATTGTTTAAGAAAAGATTGAGAGTTACTAATTCTTGAACTGATTGAGCATATTTGCAGTTAGTTGTAGGAATGGTTTTATAATTGACGTATGGATTCACCTATGTGTATGAGCACGCTAACCCTGACAATGGAAGAAAAACTTTTCAATACACTTTAGGTGGCTAAGAAGGTATACGTAAAGCCCTTAGATAAGTTTCAATTTGACGTGAGATGTGGAACCAACATACGATATGTATTGAATTGAATGACAACATTTACACAGGTAAAGTTTCAGCTAGAGAATTTTCGATGTGTGGATGCAGTTACTGTCACAATGCATAGAGAGTTTTGAGCTCACTCATACACAATTGATTTTTGCAGAGCAGCATATTTCATCACGGGATGATTATTTTAATGTTAGTTGGTACAACATTTATTTATGAATTTAATGTTAGTACGATATGGAAATCTATGACCGTAGGTCGTCGATTAACATTTACAACTTGAAAACATCTATAAATTCATAACATTTGATATAAATTATAATTTGCAAACCTTAAATGTGCTTGTACAAAAAATAATATATTTACGAAGTAGATTTAAAAACACTATCGGTCATAGTTAAGTACATAAAAATCGTACGCTAACTTCATCCTCCACTTGGATATATGATGATTGTTAACGAAGAGTGCCGACTATCCAATGCTTAGAAATTCTATGAACTTGATTCTGAAAAACACCACAATCACCATGCAAAGAAATACAATAAGATTTTTTAACATTTAAATAAATCTGACTAAAAGTGTAAATCACCATGCAAATAACTTACAATATATTTTGTTTTATTGTGTCATCTATCTTCTCAACTGCTAGTTTATCATCATGTTGAATATTTGCTGCCCTATCCATTTTAGAGATGATGAAGCGCATGGACTCAAAGTTCTTCTCAAGCTGACCTCGGGTAAGGAAGCACTTATCGGGGTCGTATGCATATATAGTAGACTTTGAAAAACAACTGCAAACCAGTGTGCATTTGCTAACATTAGAATCTAAAAATGTGTAGGACCCTTCCGCTTCTTACCAAGTGATAACATAATATGACAAATGATAAGATAATATGACAATGTGAGCTTATATGGTGTGCAATTTATCCCACTTTTCAACACAAACATTATTAGAGCTACAAAGCTTAGAAACGATAATTTGGTTGAGCCTGTGTGAGTGATCTCGAGTCCTTTGCCATCATCAACGATAATCAGTCCCATCATACTCATGTGAGGCTTGTTGTAAAATGACGTGAAGCGCCTAAATCCATTAGCCACAAGGAAGTGGGATATATTAGAGCTATAGTTTGACAATAGATTGGAGTAATTTGCTAGATAGGCTCCGGGTCTAATTTCTACCATGAAGTGTAGGTAATAGATAGAAGGTGGATGATACTGTTGGGAATTTACTTAATTATGCACTGCGAAAAATAAATTAGTTTCAATTCCTACCACGAATGTACTTTGTGTTTAGATAGAAATTGTGATAGGAATTATACTTTTTGTAGATTCTGCAAACTCTTTTGCTGATTTTGGAACACGAAAAGTCACGATCTGCAATCCACAACTATCCAATTGTCCAATCTCCAATGAAAATCCACACAAAAAACAAGAATGAGAGAATTATGGTTTCTTTCTTCTTGTGCTAGCAAGAATATGAATCGTATTCTATTCTTTCTGAAATCCTAATAGCTTATTAATATAAGTTCAAGTGGGCTTGGCATATTTCTTAAACTTAACTCGATCTAATATTTACCCAAGGATTATGTTATCAACTTAATTGAATAAAATTTAGATCATGATCTTTTATTTTCTAAGAGTGACGAATCCTCAATGATCATTCACAACTTTCATATAATTCTTGACATACACAAACAATGCTTATTAGTGATCGTTGGCAGAGTAAAATCCAACATCACCAAAATATGACTGTCCTCATATAAGGCACTATAATAATCTCAAGTCTAAGGATTAATTTCACTACTAAACGTTGGAGATTAATCACTGACACTCAGATAATTATCTATGTGGAATCTCCCCAACGAGTCTCCAATGTTTTATTTTATAACAAAATATTCACGTATTCATTTATTGGTAAAGTGAGATCAATTACTTACTTCACAAGTAAAAAATATCACATATAATATTCTATCCATAATAACGTTATCCGTATCTCATAATTACTTACGACCACGAATGATTTAAGATGCAGTCATATATAATTTATATCTCACAATCACAGCTCATTGTAATTAACAAATTACCAAAACTTGAATTTACGGATTCTATTATTTAATTTATTAGAATATTAATTCAATAAAATAATATATCTGCTATAATTGAAATGCATCGATTATATATTAGAAGTGTTTATATTCAAAGTTGATTAAATATAGGGCAAACACTTACAGACACGTCCATTGTGGGAGTGGGGTTGGGGGAGTCAAGAATTTGTTCATGCAGAATGACCTTGCTTCTCGTATAATTTTCACTATTGTTGGTGTTAAAATTCTGTGTTGAACTGAATTCTTACAGTAAAATTGAAGTTGTCAATTCTCATTTGAACCTCCATTATAATTGAGATTTTGTCGTCCTTATATATTACTCAGAAATTGATCGAGTACCATGCAAAGTAGCTAGTCTTGCTTTGATGCCAAGGATTCGCCCACACGAATTCTTAGCATACCTTTCTTCAAGTTTATTCCATGCTTCAAGAGATGTACTGCAGGCTGTAACATACATTTGGGTTTCTTCGGACATTGAGGCAATAATGGCTCCCAAAATAAGCTCATCTCGCCATATCCAAAACTCATGAGCAAGATTTGAACTTTCTTTCTCATTGTCAGAAATAGTGGTTGGAGGGCAAAAGATTTTTCCATCAACCTTGAGACCCGGACGTGGAATTATGAACTCCATGGAAGGTAGTTGTGAAAATGTTGATGATGGTGAGCGATGGAAGAGTATTGGTCATCTGCACATTCGGGAGAGAGAAATTTTAAAATGGAGAAGAGTGGAAGAGAGCTATTATTATCAGCAATGATCAGTCTCATTACCTCCATTTTCTCGCGTATCCTACCTTGAGATATATACGCAAATATATACCAGTTTCTGCAAGTTTAAACAAATGTTTTAAAAAACGTAAAACGTGATAAGAGCGTGAAAATTGAACTTCGGCCTAGACAAGTTCGCCTAAGCGTTAAAAGGCGCAAAAAACCATTTTCTTATTTTAATATTATTTAAAAATTATTTAATAATTAAAGGGAAAAAAGCATAAAAAGTGTGCGCTAGGCACGCCTAGGCATGAAAAAACATTAAAAAATGAAAAAAAAATAAAAAAGAGCACAAAAAAGCGCGAAGCGAGATATTTTGCTCCCACTACGCCTAGGCGCCGCTTTTTAGAACATTGGTTTAAACAATTATCTGTATACAACTTTGAACGAAAGGCAAGAAACTGTGACCAGAAAAAGATCCTACTGCATATTGGATATGCAGTATTACATCGTCCCAACAAAATATACTGAACAGAAATTTAGTTCATTTTACACAGTTACACTACCAAATATGCCATAATTGTTCTTCAGGTTATACATTTTGTTCCATCCTTGTTCATGATGCAACTTTCATTTGGGCGGAGGAGCTCTATAGCATGATGGAACACTAGCAGGAAAGAACATTTGTCGAACTCCTTCTGCCTTTATGATGGGAAAAATGATACCCGACGCACCCTGGAAAACAAAAAGTGGCGGGAAGAGTCAATTAAATACAAAAGATGACACGATAACTTCCACCTCAAATATCTCGAATTAGGTTTAAAGTATAAACTGACCAGCCTTTTTTCTTAGGCATGCCCAACTAAATATCTGACACCGACCAAGGCAGCACTACAGCCGCCCCAGCTCGTGTCATGTCTAAAGCATGTCAGGAAGGCCAACACATTTGGAAACCCCTATGTGGAAGGCCAAATTAAATTAATAGATGCTGGCCTCAGTATGCGAGTGAAGTCTTGGTGTTAATGTTCTCGGTAGTTAAGGTCGAGTAATTTACTACATGACGAATACAAACAAGTTCTGGCACTTAAAAATTCGAGAATTTTTTGTGTTCCTTGTATAATTCATAAACCATTGAAGCCATTTTATGCACCAATGTGGTACTTAGCATGCCTAGCAAACAGTTGTATGCATGGCTTCAAGCAAACCTGACTACAATGTTGTCCTGAGATATTGCTCATTCAAAAATCGAGAGCGTAGTCATTATATATTTCCAAGATGCAAATTGGAGAAGGAAATAGGCATGACTACAATTTCTTTTAGCCATGCATTGAAGGATAAATCAGGTACATACCGAAATCAATCTAGCTCCAATCCACAGCCGTTGGGGAGAAGGAAATGGTATCAATAAACGACCAATGCCATATATAGCAACAGCAACGAAATGGAACACTAAACTCAGTGGGCGAGGATTTAGACCCGAGAGCAAAGCCACAGGTCCTCTCGAACAAACACCTCCAAGGCTTAAGTAATCAAAGCATGCTTGACGCATTTCCATCCTTGCTTGATCAGACGAAGCACAAAAAACTTTGTGTAGGGCTCCAGCCAAAGTATTAATCGTAGAGGCCACTGGCTGCAAAACAAGGACCATATCAAAAAACCAGTAAATATAAAAATTAGAACTTGATTACTGTAGTGATTAGACTCTTTAGACTTGCATGCTTCCACAATTGTACATTAGATAACTGAAAAGACGAGGGTGAATTGGATTCCTTAGTCACAAACTTTAAATTATGATGAATGAGAACTGAACATAGCAGTCAACATACAAATAACCATTAATAGGGTTCTAAACTCCACAAAAGAATGGGGAAGGAAAAAAGGTCAAAACTAAATTAGTCATTAACCAGGCAATTAATTTGATACATGTACAAGCAGCAGTAAAATATTTGAATAAAAAAAGGAAAGATTAGGACTGATGAATCTAGGCTTTACCTTGCGCAAAGTGTAAAAGGACTCGAGATATTTACACAATACGTCTGCATCCTTCAAGTTGCGCAGGGGCTTAAGAAGATTCCGGAGCACAACAATATCAGAGAGTGCCACTGTCATGCCTCCACCGGTTAAAGGATGACGCATGTTGAAGGCATCACCCATTAACAAGGCTCCAGGAGTAGGTTGGGGAGCTGCTGGCATGCTTCTGTTTGGCATTGTTCGAATATTTCCTTTATCAATGGCCGATATGAAGGCCTCATGTAACTCGGGCGGAACCTAAATCAAAAAATGCATTGGAAAATAATATTGTAGTCTATGAAGTACAGATACTATTGGGATTGCATGGTAGACCCATATCAGACACCAACGCTCCTCAAACATGGGTCTGACGAGACACACGACATGTCGTAATTTTTATATATTTATTAAATTTTTTGACATGCGAAAAACACTTTCCCAACACGACTACACTTGTACAACATGACAAACTTTTGACTGAATAATCTTTCAATAGGGATTTCTTGCATTATATAGAAAGAATATTACATTAAACAACTATGGTATCAATCTAAATATGGTACATGTAATCGACCTAAATTAGTGATGTCAAACGAGCCGAGCGGTATGGTATCAATCTAAATATGGTACATGCAATCGACCTAAATTAGTGATGTCAAACGAGCCGAGCGGTATGATATCAATCTAAATATGGTGCATGTAATCGACCTAAATTAGTGATGTCAAACAAGCCGAGTGGCTCGTCGACTCGGCTCGTGAAAACACGAGCCACTCGGGCTCGTCATCCCAGCCTAGCCGCAAGTGGGCTCGTGAAAAATTTAAAAAAATTTAAAAACAAACGTGAAAAAGTAAAAAAAAATAAATAAATAAATAAATAATTAAAAAGCTTGTGCCTCGACTCGTGAGCCAAGAGCTCACGAGCCAAGCGAACCACGAGCCGAGCTCGTTGGTTAAAGGGCCGATTGCCAACTCTACCTAAATATGGTAAATACAATTATATACATAATTATATTAAGTCATAATATTCGTCAATTTTCGTAATCTTCATCAATCTCCATGATTTCTGTCGATCTCATTAATATCCCCCACAAATTGATGCAGATGATCAAGAAGCATCAATTTGTTGAAAAAAAACTGACATACAAAAGAAATCAAAGGCCCCAACTTCAATAGGCAGCCCAAAAATAACCACACGCACAAGCCACAATCCACACTTCCAAAAATAACCATAGCAAGAGATTTCAATATATATTTTTTTTTTTTTATTTATTTATTATTTTTTTTAAACGAGGAGAAGGGCAAAATAGAGATAGAAACTAGGGACATCAAAATAGGTTTGGGATGTCAAGAACTACACCGCACTCAACGCACCAAAGAGTCACACTTTGATAAAAAAAAATTCAACCGTGGACCACCACAAAAGTCATACGTCGACAAACTCTTATATGTTAGTTTATATTTCGACATTTAATCGATATGGAATTTATCTCTTAACCACACCACGTGGCATATCCTATATCTTTTATGTTTTTTTTCATTTTTTGACATGGAGGTACGTCCAACACGTCGAGGACATGGCAAGCCAATTTTACATATTTTGGAGAGCAAAACTGGAAAGAAAAAAAATTAATACTTTATATAACATTAGAAATTTTTGTTTTCAACATGTAGCTATCTACTAATGCAATTTTTATACACGGATTTTTTTATGCATAGCACAAATAGTCACTCGTATTCAAATTCACCTCCACAATTCAAAATCGAAGCTAAAAAGGATATAGATAATATTGAAAAACAAGTTGACAATAAAAATATCACATGCATAAATAAAGATGCATGAATAACAGTGATTTTGGAATTTACTAGTTGTCCCCGAAATGGTTTTAAGAAGGTATTAAAGGGCATTTCTAGAATTACCTATAAATAATAAGAAGCTGAGTAGTTTGTTTCATTCGAGTGCAGAAAAGAATTGAACTGGAAGTGGTAAGAAAGGAGTTTTGGGGG
>CAIGRB010082894.1:9676-27650 GCA_903798255.1 Fraxinus quadrangulata | reverse complement strand
ATTATCCACGTAGGTTGAGAGAAGTGATGTAGTGATAGAGGATTATCCCGAGAACTTAGGATCTATAGAGGCTTACCAATTAGACATGAGTTGAATGATTAGTCTAGTGAGCATGGTGGACGATGAGGTGAGATATGTGTTCTCGAGGTGTGAGCAATACGGAATGGGATAGGATTAGTGTGTTGAGATCTTTTCGTGAGGTCATTTATGCATTTGTTGCATGTGTGTTGACCGTGTGCTTGATTAACTTAGTGTTAATCTGTTGTTCTGTGTGAACATATTTGAAAAGATCTGTGTTATCTTATATGATATCTCCATCGCATGTTTATTTGCTCTTATTTGATTACTGTGGTTATCTGCTTTTACTTGAGTGTTCTTGATCTTAGCCCTAGTAAATACATGGAGCAGGTATGGTATGTGTTTCAGGTCCGAAACATGAGGTAAGATTTGTGATTCCAATTTTATTGATTACCTTAATTATGCAAGTATAAACTGTGTGTTTTGGTTGATTGCAGATTTATTGGGAATTAAGGTGGAGATTTGTTGGGTTTTGATACCCAATAAATCTCGAGCGATGATGCTAAATTAGTTTTTTGGATTATACTTTATAGGCATTGGCAGATGAGTGAAGTGAAATATCGATACTACAATTATTCAAACCGATTCTATAACCTACTTGGGTCATTTGAAGTAACTTAATTAAATTAGTGCTGCTCATGGCCCAACCCTAACTCTTGGACGGCTTGCTGGTTGATAACCCATTTATTTGTTACCTTTTGAGCCTTACTAATCTCTAACCTAAAAGTCCATCCTCAATCCCTTTATATTGCTCGCCCCGTTACTGTTGAAGTAGTGTGAAAGTTTGGGTAGCCGTGTGAAAAAGAGAAAAGGCAACGTCCTTTTGCTTCGTGCTTTTTTCCTTGTCTTCGTGCCTTCCGTGCTCTGTTCTTTCCCCTTTTTCTCAGCCTTTGTGACTTACCCGTGAGCTCCCATAACATCTTCACACTCAGCCCTTTGTGGGCAAATTGTAGAGCAACCGATTTGGGAAGATTGGTTTGGGATTTGGTTTGTGATTATGGTAGTCGATTTGATAGTAACTGAGCTCGAAAATCAAAAGATTGGAGCCCAATTTCTAACAGTTCTATTTTCTGGAATTATGCTATAGTTGCTTATATTTTCCTATTGTTCTATTATCTTGAAAGCGACTTGATTGATATTCCCATTTAGCATGTTCATTGTTTGACATCAGTTGTACAATTGAATGAACAACATTAATGTTTTTCATCAAATTACTATAAATGATTATTTTCCCATGGTGTCGTCGTTGTTGTTATGAGATTATGACTAATGCTAGTGCCCTTGTTCAGAAACCTGTTGTCACGCGCTGATCCTCATCTTGGCCTTTACTTCATGTCTTAAGATTAGTGCCGATTTTCAGTGACCTACTTACTCCTACAAGAAAATTATAAGAAGCAGCAGTTCTATATATCTTTTTAGACAAGTGTTTTTATACTATTTCAGCTTGTTCCGAAGATTCATTTTCATTTAGTAACAAATAATCTCGTTTGGCTTCAGAGCATAATCAACGAACTTGAGTGCCAAATTCAGGCCTTTGAATCTAGTAAAGGAATTTTACAGCTATACTTGGTTTAGTTACTGTAACAAAAAGGAAAACAATTTTACTGTCAAAACGCCTCAGCATTTTTCTGTTAAAAACATGTAGTCCTATTACTTCACTAGCAATTGCTTTCGAAATTGCTCATTTCTACAGGATCATACACTTAATATTGTCAAGCGAGCGCCTTCCCATAGTATCTACGATCTCAATTTTGAGAAATTTACTGAGTCTGCTAAAGACTAAACCCCTGTTTGATGGCTATTATTTCTTCAAAACAATGTTTTGAATAGTGAAATTTTGGAGAATATGTAGTTAAAAAGACTATTTTTTGGGATTACGTGTATAATATTTTATTGTGTGAATGTGCGGTTGAAAATAAGTAGGTAGAATAAAGAATTTTTATATAATTGCTGTCAAAAGGGGCTAATTTTTAACTCCGTGTCTTAGCCCAGTGGTGTTGCACTCAGTATTAATCTAAACCATGAGAACCTTTGCCAACATTTACACAATTTTAGCCTTGGTTGGGAAAAATTTATATTTATAACTACAACTCATTATTATCTACACATCTTGTGGGACACATTACTATTTTTCTTATAATTCATATTTATAAATAATTTATAAATTTGTCAAATGGAGATGACACAATATATGAGGATTGTTCGAATGATGTCCAAATATTGTTGTGCTCCTTGTGTGATTCTACTTAAGTGCTTGTTTTAGTAGTGAGCTACTCAAATAAAGCGTCCACGAGATTAAACTTGCAATCTTTTGATTTGAATAATTGAGAACAGAAGATCGTGAACTTGCATTTGCAATATCTTTTGATAGCATCACATGTTGGGTTTTTTTTTTTAACACCCAAATTAGGTTGGATTTTTGAGAAATTTTTTTCCCCTTCTTGCCACGTGTTTTTATTGAGAAAATATTGTTTTATTTATTTTACGTGATTTTTTTTATCTTGTTCCCATCTTTGAATTTCTAGGGTTTGGCATGCATCCCTATAAATAGTATAATCTTTTCACAAGTTTTTATTATTGAAATATAGAATAATTGTGTAGGCACAATTATTGTATTTATTTTTTCCATATTAATTAATTGAATAAAATATTATGTTCCTCAGTCAATTAATTCTTTACCTTTTATCTTATATATTTGCGATTACACTTCATATCGTGTCATATATATATATAATTCATTTTATTTCTTAACAATTAGTATCAGAATCCAAGTTATCAACAAGTCTCAGCCCAACAGTCTATTGGAGATACGAGTTTGCTCTCACCTAGGGCCTGATGTGTGAGGGAGAGATTGTTGAGATTATCCACATCGGTTGTGGAAGTGGCTGGTGGTTAGTTTATAAGTGTGAGGGAAAATCTTACATTTTGAGCTAGCTGTTAGATTTGAGAAGGCCCACGACCATCCAACAAGTGGATCCGATCTATTGGTTGTGATTTGTTCGAGATTTTTGTTATTGATGGTAGTCATGAAGTATGAAATTTCGTTATTGGATCGCAATACAAGATTCTCATTGTGGTAAGTGAAGATGCAAGTTGTACTTACGTAGATGAATTTGGATGATGCGTTGTTGGGATTTGACAAAATACCCACAACTTGGACGACGGAGGAGGAACAATGGAAGGATCGAAAGGCACTTTCACAGATTCATCTTCATCTCTTTAACAATATTCTTCAAGACGTTCTGAGAAGAAAATGACAACTGCGTGGTTGAAGTTGGAGCAATCGTATATGACTAAAAGTCTTACAAGCTAATTACATCTGAAGCAGATGTTGTATTCTCATCTCATGGCAGAAGGCGGATCTTTAGAAGTTCACCTGACTGCGTTCAAGGAGATCATCGCTGATTTGGAGACTTTAAATTTAAAGTATGATGAAGAAGATTTGACCTTAATCCTCTTGTGTTCGTTTCCCGCTTTGTTTATTACGTTTAAAGACACGATATTGTATAATCATGATACTCTCACAATTGAAAATGCATATGATGCCTTGTTTTCAAAAGAGAAGATAAAATATTTGGTTGGATCTAAGGCCACAAATAGAGAAGGCCATTTTGTTCATGGTGATTGGAGAAGGGGTAAGTCGAGGTCAAATTTCAATAATAAGGTTTGTTATTATTGCAAAAAGAAATGACAAATTAAGAGGGATTGCGATAAATTGCAGAACAAATGTAATTTGACTTCAAATTATGGGAAGCTATCAAATGCTTCAGACGAAACCAACATAGTCGAGAACTACTTGAGTGATGTAAATGTTTTGACAATTTGTGACATGAAATTCAAACCTGATGAAGTGTGGATTTTGGATACAACTTGTGTATTCCATATGTGTCACAATCGGGATTTGTTTGAAACATATGAAACGGTGATGTAACATGTCGTTGTCATGGGTAAAAACGAACTTTGTCGGGTAGCTGATATTGATAGAGTCAGATTGAAGCTTATGGATGAAACACGTAGAACACTCGATCACATTCGACATATTCCAAACTTGAAGAAGAATCTCATTTCGTTGAGTACTATTGATTCAAAGGGTACACGTTTTATGGAGGATGTGGAGTCTTGAGGGTTCAAAAGGGTGTTCGTATTGTATTGGAGGGGCGAAAGAGGTACCCGTTATATATCTTGTAAGGTCAGGCATAATTTGTGAAGAAAAGTCAGCACGGATTTAGTACCATGGTGGAGATTCAGTTTGATATTGTACTTCTGAGATTTGGTTCAGGTCTATATTGAAGAATACTACTCAGTCGAGTTTGGAAGATATGGGTAATTTTGCTTTGCATTACCTGCAGTTTCATTGTATTCAATTGCTATGGATAGGCCCGTTGGAGATAGATACACGGATGCTGATTCGGTTGCACATACTTTTAGCATTTTTAAAGTGTTGAGACTAACTATGGGCCTTCTATGAATGCATTAGGAATTGATTATGCTATAGAGTGAGGTTCGACAGTGTTTGATAATTTCTAATTCTTTGTGAATTTTGGAGAACTTGCTGTTTGGATTCATGTATCCGTGTTGGATATCGAGGAAGAGTAGGAGTATTTTGTATTGGAGAAAGTTTGGTTCTTGTTGAAAAGTTCGAATTTTTCGTTGCAAGTGGATTTATTTTTTCAGGTGGAGAAATTTTGGAGTTTCGTTCGTTGCATTGAAATTTGTGTTAATGTGGAGATTGTTGAATTTTTTTACCTAAAATATGTTGGATTTTTGAGAAAATATTTTTTCCTTCTTTCTATGTATTTTTATTGGAAAAATATTGTTTTTATTCTACATGATTTTTTATCTTGTTTTCATCTTGTAGTATTTTTAGGGTTTGGCATGCACTTCTATAAATACTAGAGTCATTCCACAAGTTTTATAATTGAAATATAGAATAATTGTGTAGTTACAGTTATTGTATTTGTTTTTCTATATTAGTCAATTGAATAAAATACTCAATTCCTCAGCCAATTAATTTTTGACATTTTATCTTGTTTGTTTGTAATTATATACTTTATATCGTGTCATATATATTATCTCGATCCGTTTCATTTAACAAAAATTGGTATTAGAGCCCAGGTTATCAACAAATTTCGACTCAACAGTCCACAGGAGATATGGGTTTTCTCCCACCCAGGACCCGAAGTGTGAGGGGGAGATTGTTGAGGTTATCCCATATCGATTGTAGAAAAGGCTGGTTGTCAGTTTATTAGTGTGAGGGAAAGCCTCACCCCTTGAACTAGCTTTTGGGTTAAGAAGGTCTAGACTACCCAACGTCGTATGCATGTTAAATTTTTAGTAGCACTACATAGAACTCGAACTTCAGGCAACAAGTCTTCCTGTTTATAGTCGTCTTTCTCTCAGATGTATTTGATTTCTCCACCGGTCTATGTGTATATATACCTTGCTTGATACTATTTTGTACATGTCAGTACAGAGTATTGGATAGGCAATTTTAACTTCATTTTCTTGTTCAGAATCTTCTAATCCTCAATGTCAAACACATCATTCAAGCAGTAAGACACAATTATGAAGGCTTATTACAATCACATGTTTGCATAGTGCAAAGCAGTACATGTTTAGAGCAGAGGGTTGACCACACTTTTCGAAAGTTTATACTTTTGTCATGAAATAATAGAGATTATGTTTCGCATTCAGAAAAAAAGTATATTCTTGATGAAGGTTCTTGCTTTTCTAATGTGGCTGAAGAATTCAGCGTACAAATGAAATTTGTGGAAAGAGGCTAGGTGAATGTTTAGAAAGTGATTATAATTGGTTTAAACTATGAATAAATAGAAATGAATGACGAATAAATGTATAATACTTGTGAATTTTATGTATTTGTGGGTAAAAAATACGTTTGTTTGGTTATGAACCGTAACAAACATGTTTCATCTACTCTTTTACTTTTTATAAGATATTGTCGGGGATCTGTTCTTGAAAGTAATTGATATTCACTTTTAATTATATTTCAACTTTCCTTTCCCTTTTTGGTTAACTAGTTCTTTCGCTGGATTTTTCTTTTTCTTTCTCTTTTTCTTTCAGAAATAAGCAATGGGACTTTGTTGTTTTGTGTGGGGACAAAATGCACAAAAACCCAGATAACGAAAGGATCTGATAAAGGGCATCTTTGACCTAGTTAACAAAATTTACATATATTGACCCCTCCTTGATTGCTTTTCCAGTGGTGACTTCCTTTCGAAGCGTAAAGAATGGGTGTGGTTAAATGCCCGCCAAAAGAGTTCATATAACGTGCTAGACAAACAATTAGCATAACGAATAATTTGGCCACCAATTTGTAAAAAGTATTGTGAAAACTTGATAGGAGCCACCTACAATCTAAAATAGATAATTGAAAAATGCCCCCTTTCTCAATTTTTTAAGAAATGCCTCAATGAATTACAATTTACCTCAACCAACACAATCTAAAAAACACCACCATCCTAGAATCAGAACATTCAACAGCTCCATCTCATTCGGCTCCAGTTTCAAATAAATTAACAAAAAATAGTTACTTGTAGGATACTACACGTGTACATCGTTTCCACAACCTATCTAGTCTCAAATTAACAAAAAAACCATTATTCATAGAGTAACAAGTGTTACATTATTACTCTAGCCTCAAACTCTAATACCATCGCCCACCGTCAATCGTAACATCATCTCTCATCATCGCTATCGCCGCTATCTTCCACCACCACCTAGGGCCAGCCGTGGCATAAGGCCTACTAGGCAAAGGCCTTGGGCCTCAACATTTTGGGGGGCCTCCAAAAAAATTTCATCAATGCATCTTTTTTTGAATGACACATATTTCACTCAACATTTTGGGGGGCCTCCAAAAAAATTTCATCAATGCATCTGTTTTTGAATGACAGATATTTCAATTTAATTACTATTGTTGATTAGACCGATGTATTTTGCTAGCAACTCAAAACTTAAGGATTTTGACTTGGATCTCTCATTTATGTATAGGTGTAAAGAAAGAACGTAGTGGTGGTTTTATTATACTTAGATCATTAGGCAGTTAGAATTGTTTGCTCTCTTTCTCTATAATGAAAAGATAAGAAATTCAGCACTCTTTTGTTGACATTACTGTTATTTATGCGTATTTCTTTCAATTTGCCAGTTAAAGTTGAAGAAGTACACAAACTGAAAAAGCTTTGTCACAAGCTGTAAATTAACCTCAGTAATTGATTCAATTCTTGGTCTCGCGTTAATGAAATTCCCTATAGAAAATAAATAAAAATTGAAAAAAGTTATTTCGTTCAAGTATCGCTATGAATGCAAACAAAATAAATAAATAATATACATATATATAAAGGCTTCATAATAATTAGTCTCTTATAACTTCAAAATTCTCATTACCGGCCCTGCCACCACCAACAAGATCTGCATGGTGGCACCATCGACCGATGCTATTAGATCGCCACCATAGTTGTGATCAGATATCGCTACCATCTTCACCATCATAACACCACTTTTGATCTAGATCGGGATCTAAAAGATTGATATCTAGTTCATAAACAAGAAGAGGACGAGGTACAAGAAGAAAACGTATCTCTATTTTTTCTTTCATAAAATCTACGCCTATATGGTTGTGCTACATGTACATTATAAATTATAGATTTATTTACTAATAGATGATGTGGAATTAATTAAAAAAAATAAATTCATCCACTTTCTTTTTGTCACATTACCAATTTATAATAAACATAAACTTCAATCTCAATAATTAGTTTTTTTCCTGAATGCATGACACAAAACCTAATTTCTTAGGTGTTGGCAACATTATGTCCAAGTGTTGGGTGGGTGGTGGTGGCAGGGACGTCAGGATTGGTGTTTGTGAGAAATGGATATTTATGGTTTGACGGTTCTTGAATAGTGTTCGAAAAGGTCGGAAAAAAGTTTAAAAGTGGGGTATAATTGAAATAGGGTAAATTTTGTGAGGTGTTTAATTGAGAAGGGTGATTATCTTTAGAAAAATATAAGGTATGTTCTAATTTTCTTAAGAAACGTAGATATTTTGTATAATTTTTCCTAAAGTATTCTATCCAAGTTTAACGGAATGAAAATTTTATAACTCGACAAGGATGGGTGTCCATACAATAGGTTGTGTGTCGAAACGAGTTGATAGAGAATTGATAAATTTATTCACTTTCAATCTTCTACAAACTTGTTTAAGATCGATTAATTGAGTAAAAATACAAAAATCGCAAACAAAATTTCTAATATCATTCATGAATTCTAACTAAATAAATAGGCATCAACTAGTTGTTGTTGTTGATTTATAGCCAGTTATCATTATCTACTCATAGCCAAATTCGTACTTCAATATACTTACTTTTAAAAATTGCCCTGACCTAGTGCTATAAAGGAATGTCAGCATTAACATGAAAATCTTAAAAGAAAACGTAAAAACTACTGTAAGAGTACTCAAACCTTATAACTACAGTAAAGACGAGAACAATCCATAATTCTTGGATGAATAATAAAATTGTCGAGATGAACTATAATCAAGACTAATTTTTAAAATGGTAGTCACCACCCCCATACCTTAATTAGTTTTCGGAAGCCCTTTGTATTCTATTTTTTGACTAAGAGAATTGATTTTTGGACTAATCAAATGGTGAGAAATTGGTACAATGTTCCCGTCACGTGAAATTGTTTGATCGGCCATGGTTGATGCTAATACGCTTAGATTTAATTTATTGTTTAGGACCTCAAAATAATCAAAACCGACCCTACATAAAATAAATTTTTAACTTTGACTTGAATTTTAATCATATATTTTAAGTTACACCAAATACGGACTTAGTTTTATACTATGAGATTGTATTAAGTCGCACAAAATGAGGTAGACAAAATAAGTGATTCAATCCCTATCTTCAAAATTCTACCTTTAAAATAAAAATTCTTGAACAGAATCTAATAATATTCGGAGACCAACACTTAAATAGAACTATTATTAGCAAGACAAGTGTACCTTTTCGAAGCTATTTAACAACCACTTATACTTGCAAGTAACTAAAAAATAATTAATTATTTTGATCTAATCATCGTTTAGTTAAATAATTATTATAAATTTGTGATTAAGCATTATCAGGCTAAGGCCAATACGTTGGGAACCTTTATTAAGAAAAACTAATTATTATTGTTGACGTTTATTAGACGAGTGAGATTCAATAACGACTATATTTTACTGTAAAGCTTTTGCGACTTTGTGACACAATGACATGCTGGTGACTCTGCATGCATCTATTGGTTCGGACCTAACCAAAGGGAATCAAAAGTACAGAATGTCAAAATCAATACAACTTTTTATGAGAATTATTTTCCGGTCAGATCAATAAAATTTGTACAGATTGGACTCTCCAACACAATACCTAATCCATTGTCCTTTCTAAAAAATGGGTTTCATATATATAATTAGAGACTACAATTGGATCAAGCATTTGACAAATGGCATTCCATCTTTGTAAAGAAAAAGTTACCCCGTCACGTGTTGAAAAATAGGGAGTTTGTTAGGCAAGTTGTCTTTTGCGCCTACAAGAAACTGTCGAAGAAGTAATGCTATTGGCTTATTGTGTATTATTTCATACTTTAATATATGGTACAATAGTAGCTGAATGGATCATTGAGCATTTTGTTTACTTCGCGATAGGATATTCATGATACTTATTCCTTTTTCCACTTGTTGAATTTAACTATTATATCCTAGATTCAATGGTTAGGTAAACTTTATTATTGCTATTCGACTTATTACAATTGGATTGGAATTAAATAATAAAATAAATTATTTACCAAGCCCATCTAACTTAGGATTTTAGTAAAGAAGAAATTACACCCATACATATTTTTCAATTTTTCATTTCAATTCAAAAATGAGATGTACTCCACCCCCATTCCACTCATCCCCACCCAATTCTATACCACAACCCACCCTAACCCTAATTCATTTTTTACAAGAAAATATCCCAGCTGCTTCATTCCACTTCCTCCTCATGATGGTTGTTGGTATGGTGGTGATAGTTATTGGTTCGATCTAGGTGATGGTCATGATTGTTGGTGTAGGTGGTGGTGTAGGTGGTGGTGGTGGTGGTCGTAGTAGTGTGTTGGAGGTGGTGGTGAGTTGTGGATCTAAGGCGGTGGCAACGTTTTGTATGGTTTCGACGGTGATGGAGTGCGGGTGAGAATGAGGTGGAGGTAGATGTAGTGTAATTTGTGACAAGTTAATTGGGCTATTGTGACCATTTAATTTGAAAGTTATGACCCATTAATTTAATAATTTATGATCGACAAATAAATTGTAACTTATAAAAATGTGATTTGTGACTAAGTTTACAATTGCAACCCGCGTTTTGTGTCTTTGGACTATGATCGTTCTGTGATTTGTGACTAGTACATAACTGTAACAATAAATTATATGTTATTATAACATTGATCTATTTAATTAATACCACTTGATTTTTGAAAGAATTTCACAAGTTTGTTAAATTTGAAAGTGTATTTTAAAACTATGATAATTATGTATTTTTTTTCTTTAATAAATGTAATGGGCTTAGGACTTGTGAAACCTTAGACATGCACAAAGTCTTTGTTTTGGGTTTGAAAGACTTCCATATATTCTTGCTAACAAAAGAAAAATAGGTGAAAATCTTAAAACCTAATTCTCTCAAAATTCAACTAATGACCATGAACTGTTTGTGGTATTGGAATTTCAAGTTTGTTCTCTTTGTGAGGTTTTTGTTAGAGGTTAGACATTGGACAGTTGTGGTATGCAGGAATTGTTGTTTGATCAGATATAGAATCATCCCAACTTATGAAAATCGTCAAAGGTGTACCTTCTAGCACACATTATTTCTAAACGCAAAGCCCAAAGGTTATCTGACATTTTTGGGTATTGAAAACTGTTTACATTAATTCCGCTATGTATGTTTTAAGTAAAAATTTTGATTTACTTGCATAAGTTATATATGAAAATGATCTTGATCCCAATAGACGGAATGATTCTATGTACTAGATAATATATAGGTTAAAATTTTTAGATAAAACCACAAGTTTTTATAAATGGTATCAAGTTAAGCATTCATGGTCACGCGAATGTGTGAAAAAATTGTGAGTCTCAATTAATATTGTCATGGCAGATGTTTTGTGATTGTGAATATATGAGGAGGTGGAGCATAAGAGGTAATGTGGGTTTGACACGGTGGAGTTATGTAAACCTCAATGAAGTATCGAATGGAGATATATATATGTATATACAAATATATATCACTTGAGGGAGAGCTATATGATCATGTGTGAGTTGCGATGATGTGATATTTATTTAGTGCAAATGGGAAATTAAAGAGATATACAATGCAAAATCCCATATTAAATAGACATGAGATTGTTTTGAGTTTATAAAGGCTGATGGCCAATTCTAGCATGATGCTTAAAGTTAACCTTTGTCTCGAATGAAGAATTTTACAGCGTTTTCACATTCTAAAAGAATGCATGGACTTCATCAATTTTATTTATAGGTTGAGAATTCATTTATGAATATAGTTATATTGGTGGGTGGACATTTGTGCCAAAAATGCATTGGTTGGTATGTGTGTGACAAAAACTCTGCCTCACAACAACTCTTGTATGTGTTTTGCATCATTTCCTTAATAGGCATTTTCACCAGGTTGTACACCTAGTGTCGTGCTTGATTCTTGCATATTGCTGGTATAAAGTTCAATCTCTTACTATCTTCGATTTGTAATGAAAGTTATGGATTACCAAATTAACGGCTACTAAGTTATTGAATGGTTATTAATTATTCGTTTTTAATTTTGACACTACGTGAGGAATTAATCAATTAAAAGCAATAAATCATTTTTAATTGTTTCTAGATGAATAAGCATACATGTCCAATTATCCTATGTTTGAATACTGCAGTAATAAAGAAAGTAATAAATAACGAACACTAAAATGATTCGGGACTAAGCTAGTTACCTCCACTATAGACAATATGAATTACAGTCTGTTTCCAACCTAACAAATTCCACTAGTTTTCGTTGTAGTAATTCTTGTAATCTCCAAGATCTACTGTACCCACCAACTTCCCGATCTTTTACAGTTAGATGTTGTCTAGCCAACTCCACTAGACTTCCCGATCTACTTCCTGTAGTTTCCAAGATTTGCTGTCTCCGTCCAACCTCCCAATCTTCTTCAATTGTCTCATCCAAATGGAATTCCAAGAATCTCAAATTTTTGTGCTTTTCGTGTGCTTCCAGTCTACCTCTTCCAATGCTCGACCGAGAGAGTACTTTTTTCAAAGTGTTCAGGAAGTCGGATGTTTTGGATTCAAGAACCTTGATATTTTTTCAAAACTTGGTTACCGGATCTCAAGAATAATATGAATGATTCCACCAATGAATTGTGTTCTTGGATCTCTCAAAAAATAATATGAATATGTTATACTAATGAGGGACAATGAGATAACCATCGATTTTCGTGCAAGAACATCTGTATTTAGAGTTGGAGATGTATAAGTAGTATGAGCCGTGTAAAACTCTCCAAAATCGTGAACTAAGATTAGCCGCGTAATCCTGTCGCTCGAGCGACGCTTGGGCGAGAAGCGAGTGATAATGGTTCTGTTTCTATCCCTCAGGCGATGGTCGGCGTGAGGCTAACGAAATTCCAACTCCGCTTCTTCCTTGTTTTCAAACTTGAACTCGAACCCTAAGCTATATAACTCAACTATACAAAATTGTACTTCACTTCTTGACTTTTACACATGTTCAATTAAGCCTGTTTTGTTCACAGAATTACCAATTATAATATTGAACCTAACATGTAATACTTTCTTGGGATGTGCTATATGTACATAATGGATACCATAATAGTTTTCATAATATACACATGGTGGCTCCCCCAATAGGGGGCCGCCTAACGCGACAGGCGTGTACATTATGGACACCATTATGGTGTCCATTATGTATACATATCATTTTCCTACTTTTTTTCATATAAGCTTGATAGTGTTTGGCCTTGGCAAGGTCAATGGCTCAACAACTTTAACTAGGTCAAACTTTGGCCCGAGCTAACAATACCAAGATTATGTTCTTTCTATAGATATGGACATAGTAGATTTTGTACACTAATGATGCACGTGTCAAGATTTTATTTGAAATAGGAAAATATTTTCACGTCATACCATATATAGGTTTGAGTGTATCGCGTAGAGTTATACATAATGTGTATATTTTATCCATTGCTAACTTGATTTGCTCTAATTACGTTATCTAGCTTCTCCATGCTGAGCTCTATTTTAAATTCTTCACAAATTGAATTGTTTTCTTATTTAAATCATTGACCAAAAGGTACAGTTGCTAAAGTTTTCTTTACATCTCTTTCCCTCTACCATGTAATACTCGATGTAAGGTTTTTCCGTCTCTCTCATATATATCATATTTTTTTTCCAACTAATAGATAAGGTTGGGATCAATACCAAACTCCACATCTAGCTTGAGGCCTACGAATCTCACCCATTCATGAATAAATTGATTTAAAAACAAAAATGCCGCATGGCTCAATAAATATTTAATTTGGTGCTCATTTGATATATAGTTAACAACCAATTTACGAATATTGTATACACGTGAATCCTTCAAAGAAACGATTTTAGCTTTTGCGTGAATAGACATATTGCAGATACAATTTAAATAAATATATTTATATTATATCTAACATGTTAGGCTTTTAAATGAAATTTTCAACTCATACAATAATCTATAAAATGAAATGAAATGATTTGATAAAATAATAATGACTTACAATAGAGATAATATCACAACAATTCCAAAGACAGACAAAAATGAAATTATCATTTCTATTTTTAGTATTTTGTCTATACATATAAAAATAAATCGAGTGAGCAAACCACGTTAACATACATTTGTCTTCTTATATATTCTCTCCCTATATTTATCTTTTATATTAAATTTCATCAAGTGGGTGTATGTGTGAGAGAGAAATTGATGTTTCTTCCAAAGTCACATTTGCTTTGTCCGCATGGTGGTGGTGGCGTCGGCATGATATTATTCAACTTGTCTCACTGTGGACCACTTTTCTACTTATAAATTATAATTTATTTCATTGCTTATAAATTATAATTAATTTATTAACTTTTCAGTCCATACGAAAACAAGATTCATACTTAGATGCATCAAAGAAAATTGGATTTTTTGGGTCTCTATATAACCACCTATCTTGTTTCAAGTTTTCATAAAGGGTACCTCCCTTCAACCCTTGTCTCTCTTTCTCTTAGACTCTCCACCTTCACCACCATGGCCGCCACAATTCCACCACCACCACCACCACCACCGCCTTGGCACCATGCATATGTATATCGTGACCCACTAGCAGATGAAGCTGCCAGCATGATCTTAACTTGCCTTTGATCAACTTCGAATCGGGGAGAGATCAGATCATGTGGCAGCTTCACCTGTTATCGGATCACGAAAATCTTTATTCATACACAGTAAGCAACCTAAATTCTTTTGAATTCCCCAATTCTTTCATGCTGAATATTAATACAAATTAATGAATTATTAGTCTCCAAATTTGGCTTATTACTTTATGCATCAACTGTAAGTGATGCCTCTGGCTTATGTTAATCAAATAAGAAGATTAAACCCATCAGTTTTTCTTTATTTTATTAAATAATTAAAGATGAAGGGTTGACAAAAGGCATTTATAATTTTACTTTCAAAGTGCTTATTATTTCTTCATTCCCATTAATTATCTTTTCCAAGAACCAAACCAATCTTTTTTCTTTTTTTTTTTTCCCTTTCTTTTTCTGTCATTATAGTGGACTATTTATGAATTACATGGTTCTAGCTATGCCTAAGACCAAGAACTTTAGTAAATAAAATATTTCCAATTCATTTCTTCACGTACAAAAATAAAAGATTCTTGATTAATTATTCATATTAGAATGCTGTGAAAGTTGTGGATAGGAAGCTTGGAGTCAGGAAGAGGTTTGCTCTGTTTGGTTCTTTTGAGATCCCTTTTCATCTGTCAATTTTGTATTATTTACATACCGTTTTGTATTGCCTTTTTAAGTTCCTATTGGCTGCATGATTTAATTATATTATCTCTTAACTCTTTATTATATATAAAGCCAACTCAAAAGGTATAAAGCCAATTCATCATTTGATATATTTTTTTTTTTTTCAGTTCTTTGATGTTTGATTATGTTTAGAATTGTATATAAAATCTGTGTGAAATGTTAATCAACTCTTGCTTGTATATTTCTTAGTTATTAATCCTTGTTGCGAGAGAACACGTCAAATAGTTTGAATTCAACACACTTATCTAGCAAATTTAAACAATTTAAAAAATTATCTGTATGAAATGTTAATCGACACACTTATATAAAATTAGCAAATGAATAATGTACACTGTTGACTGGCCCTTTGACACATTTTATAAATTGGTTTATAAATCCAATCGAAGTTAATAATTAATTTTAAACTTATATTTATAATTTACTCATTATTTTTCACAAAACTCACCATTATTCCTCTCATCATTCCAATTTATAAATTTGCCAAAGGGAGGCATAATCATCTCTATGTATTTACGCATCTAACATGTGTTAAGTCCAAATTATTTTTCGGGGTCTAAAATAGCGATATTTAATAGTTCTTCTGACAAAATATATCTTAAATTGTTGTGTTTTATGTTATATAGGTAAAACTCAATTGTTGAACGAGGAATCAAAAGAAATAAGCGAAAATTGGTGAAAATGGTAAAATTCAAAGTTTAAGCACCAAATTGTAATTATTCAATATTTGATTTCGACAAGAAAATACTTTGAAGATTATTAGGAGACAATTGGATAGAATTAGAACTCAAAAAGGAATGAAATATGATCAAAATATTATCAAAATTAATTTTCAATCGCACAAGTTATATTCCAAATTTTAGCAGAATATTGAGACTCATTTTTAGCACAGTAAACTTTCGAATTGAAAACATTCTATTTTCATAAAATATGTAGCCTTTTGAGCTAGATTTCAAACTTACTTTGAATCGCCTCAATCGGATATTGGGAGAGAACGTTATGACCAAACTATTGACTGTTGTACAGAGACCAAAAAAAAAAAATCCGCGCGGAGAGGTAATTTTTCTTATTCGATTGGAACTCTTTTAGAATCCAATTTGGACGTGATTTTCAACCAATTTTCTACTGCTACAAATATCTAATAACAAAATACATATGAGACACCTCTCATATACATATTACACTCCAATATTCATCATTTTTTATCATTAAAGGAGGAAAATTCATAGTTTTAATGAGAGAATTGAAGGGATCTTGCAAGAATTCAATCAAGTGAAGGTTCAAACTTGATTTTTGGAGGGGGAAAAAAGAGAAGGAGCAAGTGAAGATTTACCAAAAAAAACCATTGAAATGATTTAAAATTTCAAGATTCATCTTCATCTTCTCAATTTATCAAAATTCGGGTAATGTTTTTTCACTTAAATATGATTTCTTGTATTTTCGATATGTTAGGCTAATTTATAGGATGGTATGAACTCTTGTTATGATATTTTTAGTTTTTAATTAACTATTTTGACTTTAATTTGATTTGATTTGTGGATATTTATTATTATTTTTATCGTTCTTTTTAACTGTTTAATCATTAATTGAATTGTTAGTGAATTTTATTGTTATCGAGAGTAAACAATAGGGTTTAAACACAATATATATTTATTATTATTTTTATCGTTCTTTTTAACTGTTTAATCATTAATTGAATTGTTAGTGAATTTTATTGTTATCGAGAGTAGACAATAGGGTTTAAACACAATATAATAAATATTGTAAAATTCGATAGAGGATATAAATATACCTCTATACTTTATATGATTTCAATAGGTGTACTAACACTTATTAATGCATTTATCTTATTTGCATCTTTCATCAAAAGATAGAAGGGTCAAATGAGAGAAATAAATTTGATCGCTATTGAGAGAGACTTTCAATTAAATAAGAACATTAACAAACATAAATGATTTTAAATTGTTATTTTAATTGTTAAACTAAAAATGGAATAAAAATGGGGATTCGATATATTAGAAATGCATCTCATATATTTGAAAAATACATTTACTTACTTTCATTAGTTTAATTGATAATTTAGGGATTAATATAAAAAAATCACAAAATTTGTTTGTTATTTGATTAAAGTTGTAATTAATTTTAACTCGATCAAATACGTAATTCTCGTGGGTTCGACACTCTATTCACTACTTTATTATTTGTTCATGATCTCATTCACTTGCGAGTTTTCAAAGGATCAACAATTCCTTAAGCAAAATCATGTCCTAGTTGAATTGTATTAGGAGTTTATCAAATTGTAACTAAAGTCAAAATAGAAATTATTGAGTCCTAATTATAGCAAAAGAGTTGAAATTGATAGTATAGATCTTGAAAGAGTTCAAGAAATCCAAGAAAATCACATATGATAAAAAGAATACAATTCGAAGTCTAAAGAGTGTCAAAACCCGTACAAGTTATGCTCCAAATTCTCTGTCGCAGCTTGCAACTTATTTTTCTTATAGAAAATATTAGAATTTGAACAATGCTACATGGAAGAATTATAGCTCTTTGAGTTAGCTTTCCAATGCATTTTTTGAATCATCTCATTCGGACATCAGGAGAGAAAATTATGATAAAAATATTAATTGCTCAGCTATTACTCTCATGTCCCTGGCTTGCTACTCGAGTGATGGGTCGACGTCCAGAATCCTATTTGCTTTAAAGCCATTTTCATCCATATTTCAACCCAAACACTTTTTGCTATATATATATATATAT
>CAIGRB010082866.1:18033-29286 GCA_903798255.1 Fraxinus quadrangulata | reverse complement strand
AAAAAAATTGAAATAAATTAAATGAAATTTTGGAGATTTATTTTATAGGATAACTACAAAAAAAATCAAAAAAAAAGAAAGTAATAGATTTTCCTTTTTTTATTTTAGTTTTTATTTAATGTCATAATTGGGTTACATATGTCATTCGAAATTAAATTAGCTTTAACTCCTATGTGATCGTATTGATAATTTTTTTCTCTTTTGATATATGATGGAAAATATTGTGCACAAAAGCAAATGGGAGTAAAGAGAAATAAAAGATTTAAGTGCTATATGAGAGATATTACATACATGGTGAGTATTGCTGACCATTCTTTAAACTTATTTTATGCATACATTGAGGGCTCAGGATAACGTGTATTTCAAGTCTGAGGATGTAGCTTAGTCAGTTCGCTATATTTGTTTGTTTGTATGATATGCTGAAAATGCAAACAAAAAATTTAACTAAAAAAAATTAAAAAAAAAAATATAGATATTTTTATTTTATGCTTGCTTGTTTGAGCGGAATAGCCTTGTCGGCTAATTGATGAGTTTTTATTATTATTTAAATGCATAAATTATGACTAAGTAATGCATTTTTTTTTTGCTAATTTGATATTTATTCATGTTAGATCGTATTCTATTGAGCATAGTAGTTACGATGATTAATACTAATATTTAAATTGATTACATTGATAGAATGTGTTGAATGAATTTAAGTCTTTATAAATCAATATCATAAATTTGAAAACACAACCACTCGACCAATTGAAAGGATTAATTTACGGATAGTTGATCCGGTATTGGGAGCTATTGAGATAAATGTTGAATCGGTGTTTATTGAATATATTGTGTGGAGTATTTTTGGCAACGGGTGGAACTTGGGTTTGATCACAATTACTTATCTAAAAAAAAAAAATGTAATTCAGACTTCTATTTTTATTTAATTATATGTAAATTGAATGGATTTGTACTTAATTTGTGTAAATTATTTTAATTGTAGGAAAAAAATCAATTTGGATGCCATTGATGTGAAAATGTCTATTTGGAGTTTAATTGAAGTTGACTCGAAGCAATTAAAGATTAATCAAATTGAAAGCGATGAGTTCAAAATATTAATAGAGCATTCAAAAAAAAAAAAACTCATAAATTTTAGGAGTTAAATTCTACATTTGAAAGGTCTTTCAAAACTTGTATTCGATCAACTATTAATAATTTTCAGATGAAGATGAAGATGAAGATTAGAAGATGAAAGACTAAAATTTTATGAGAAAATGCCTTCAATCGAAAAAGTGAATTATTTCATTTTTCTTCTCAAACTCTTGCTGGAAACCAATTGGAACAAAGATTTTTTACCTAAATTTTATTCTATAAATACATAACTTAGTCCAAAAATTAGAAGGAGGCTCGAGGAATTCATTGTACACTTATTATACAAGCCAAATGGATCTATTGGGACACAAAAGTCATCAATTATAAGAAACAAGAGCCCCTAAGAAGAAGAAAAAAAAAATCAAGAAATCAAGCAAAAAGATAACATTTCAAAATTTTTACAAGAAGAAGGCGGATTCTTAGTGCACGATGAATGATATGGAATTATATATTTAGCTAGGATGAATGAATCTTAGTGTGGATTCTTAGTGCGGATTCTTAATCAAGAAGATAAGTTGTTCTTGTTTTATTCTTCTCCCACAATAGGTAATAATATATTTAGTTAGGATAAATGACTGCAATCTAGTTTTGAACCTTAAGTTTAATTTTAAAGCTTTAATCTCCAATTGAAATTTTGAATTGTTTTTACTTCTAATCTTAATACTTTAGTTTACATCCAGATGAATGAACCATTTGGAGCTCGTATGAGAGTTGTTTTGACTACCCTAATTATGGCGGAATATTTTCGAGATGTTAATGAACAAGACGTACTTCTATTTATCAACAATATATTGGGAAGCGAGCTCAACCTTAAGTTATGAGAAAGGAGCCTAGCCTAAGGTTAAGCTAACGAGACAAAGCGAGTGCTCTTTACATAATGTACGTAATGAGAGCGTCTTTGCACCCGAAGTTCGACTTCTTATCTTCTCGTACTTCTATTTATCAACAATATATTGGGAAGCGAGCTCAACCTTAAGTTATGAGAAAGGAGCCTAGCCTAAGGTTAAGCTCACGCGATGAAGCGAGTGCTCTTTACACAAAGTAAGTAATTAGAGCGTCTTTGTTCCTAAAGTTTGACTTCTTTTCTTCGATAAGATTGGGACACGAGACCAAGACTTTATATTGAGACAAGATATGGGGAAACTATTGGACTAGCTTTCCTTTCTTAACCAAGGAAAATTATGAGTGGAAAAAGCCTTGGTGCCGGGCGAAAGTGTGTTCGTCCTTTTCCTTTAATAAGATAAGGAAATTTCCCATGTAAAGGGAAAGCTACGAAACTCTCTTTAGATTGGTGCCCGATGTCATTCCTCTAAGAGGTAACTGCAGGGGGTATGGTATAGCTATTCTTGTAGTGCTTATTCTTTTAAACTTGGTTGGAATGGAGGAATAAGCGATAAAGTTGACTTTGAGAAAGAAAAGGGACACAATAGCTACAATCAAACGAAAGCGCTAACATCTCCCCTTTCATCCTTACTTATCCATAGCAGTAGGAATTGGATATAGAATCGATAGGAGTAGAAGTATTCATTAAAAGAGATGGAATGGCTTTGGTTGACCTTCTTACTATAAGAATGCTTGAAAAAGCTTTGATTGTAATAAACTCTTGACCACTTTTGGATGTAGCTGATCGAACGGGCGTCCCCTAATTATTAGATCGGTATGCTATAATACTTCCATAAACACCTAGCAAAGATATGACAAACAAATAAAGTATCCCCGTGTTTGGATCTGACAACACCATACCATAATCAAAAGGTACAAAAACTTGAGTGACCAGACTCAACATAAATGTAGCCACTGGAGTCACTTCTTCTACCTTAAACTAATCAATAGTGCTCGCTTTGAATCAATATAATGTCACCCTCGCTTTATTTGAGATGAAATGGGACTCGTACTTGCTTGCAAAAGCCTTTTCATCATGAGCCACTTATTTCTCCGAAACACAATATCAAAGTGCTTTTTCGATCTTCAAGCTTTCTCGTGGTGCCCAAATTAAAAATTTTCTAGCCTTAGCCTCGCTGCAAACAACTGGGCAAGGAAAATACTATTAGTTGAAGCTCATATAGTACGAGAACTCGGAACAATGATTTTATATGTCCTTAGGGACTTCTCCCATCGAAGGAAATCTAGGGTGGCATCGTCAATCAATCCACGAGTTCTTGACAACTATCCCCAATGAACTACTTAGCTTAATAATATCATGATAATGATTGCTAATTGGTCCTTAGACAGGCTTGTCTCTCTTACAGATACTAGGGTTGCGCCAGAAATGGAGAAAGATGTTCCCGGGCCCGCGACTCCGGAAGTGTAATATCATGATAATGATTGCAAATTGGTCCTTAAATAGGTTGTCTCGCTTGCAGATAATAGGGTTAAGCTGGTGATTTCTCCCTTCATGTTTTACAACTTGAATTGGTTTGATCCCAAAGCCTCGTAAGAAGGGGTTCCGTAAGTCATCTTGTTCTTTGAGAAATTGAGGAATCGTTTTTTTCTGTAACTGAGACTCTTAAGTACACTTTATAACTTGTTATGATCCATACTCTTGGATATAAAATCGACAACAATCGACACGTAAAAAAAACAAAGTTACCTATACTATTGTGTGAAGCTATCCTTGAGTGATTTAGCCACATTCATCACAATTGTTTAGCAGACAATCCACGAGGGATGAAAACTGGGCATTTGAAAATCAAAGAAAAGACTCAAAACAGAAGAATAAACAAAAAAATACAAGGAAAGAAAAACACACCAAAGTGTGTTGAGGTAGTGAGAAAATGACTATAAGTACTATTTCTTTTCGGCTTAGCATTAGATACTCTATTTAGGATTTAGAATTCTAGCGAGGTTTGTTATCCTTGTTGAAACTTAGAGGTTGAGACATTCAAATCTAGAGATAATCATCACGTATTGAAATAGTGACTTTTATTTGTGAAATCCAATTACACTTGAGTAGGAAAAGAATGATTGATATGAAATCAATCTTAAAATAAACATCTCAAGTGTATGATTAAAACAAAATTTTGGGGGTGTGCATCCCACGAGAGAGAACAAATATTTGACTATTAGGAATAGGAAAATAAACCAACTTAAAAGTCACGATGAATTGATTGACTATGCAAACACCTGATCAAACATTGGAAAATAAAGAATTAATTTTATTTGTAATTTTGTATGACTTATGAGCTTTTTATGAATTGTCAACTAATTTTAAAACTTGATGCGAGCTCGACAAAGTTATCTAGTTTTTATATTTATATTTTTGTTGCTTATTTATTTAGTAGATAGTCTTGTTCGGGACTAATATGAATTAAATTTATTGTATTTGACAAGTGCATACATATCCAACCTCTATTCTTATTTATTCATTGCTAGAGTGAGTGGATATATATTTAATTTTGTGTAAATTATGTTAATTGTAATTTCAACTTGAATATAATTGGTGTGAAAAAGGCTTTTGGAGCTAAATTGAAGTTAATTCAGAACAACCGAAAGAATTAATAGAGCATAACAAAGAAATTATTCAGATTGCACATAATCAATTGGAATAATTAATAGATCATAACGAAGAACTTCACAAATTTTGGGAGTTAAATTCAAAAATTAGAAAGTTTGAGGACTAAATCACAAACTTTAGGAACTTTGATATTGGAATGTCAAGAATCATATTTTGAAGAATTAAATATGGAAGACCAAAGCTGCAAATAGGCAAGGACTCAAGCAGAACCAAAAAAGAAATGAAGGACCACAACAAAGAAAATAAAAACTTTGGGGCTTGTGATTGTAGCCCCTTAAATTGCAAAAACATTACACAAATGTTGGCCCGTGTGATCGCATAGGCCAAAAATTGAAAAATCCGATCTCCTAAGTTCGTTCAAACTTTCCTTGAAATGCAATTTTACCATTATTTTTTTACTAAATTTTTGGATTTATAAATACTTAAATTCGTAAACAATTAAAGGAAAGTTACTTGGGATACAAAATTCATATTAATTATAAGAAAAGGAGAGCCCAAAAGGAGAAGAAATTCAAAAAAATCAATCAACAAGTTAAGGTTTCAAGGCATTTACAAGAAAAACGTGGATGCTTAGTGCAAAATCTTCATATTTTCCCCCCTTTCCCTTAAAATCCAAATATGTACTCCAATATTTTCTTATATTTCTCATCTTCCATGATACGTAATCAAATAATTAGTTAGGACAAATGATTTTTACCTAGCTTGAACCTTAGTTTTGATCTTCAATTGATTAAGAATTATTTTTACTTCTATTCTTAATGCTTTGAATTACTTGACCACTAATTCATTGACTTGTGAGCGATAATTATGCAGAGATGTGGATTATTAATTTAGACAACACAATAAAAACCTGCAATTTAGATAAAAGAGTATAGATATGCTTTTATAATTATCGCAGTCATTGACTGAATTATTTGAAAATTGTATGCATCTTAGTTAATTCGGATTCACATAGAAATATAGTAAATTGATGTATCTAGATAGGATTTGTTTGAGCTCGAGAGACAAATTGATTGATTTAGACTAATTTGGTCAGATACACGTAACTAATCGTAATCGAAATTGGTGATTGAGATTATAGGGTTAACTGTAGTAAATTCATGAATCCTAACATTTAAAATATTATAAAAATCTACTTAAGCACTTGTTAATTGTTTTAGTATATTTGATAATTGTATTTTGTATACTTATTTAGGCCATTAAATTAGAGTATTTGTTAGTAATTTGAATAAGTTCTAGCTTAATTTTGTGTTAATTGTGTTTGTAAGTTGAACTCCATGCAAATTAGTATATTTGAAATAAAGGAACGAAAAACATGCGAAAACGAAGGAAATTCAAAGTTTGGGGGACCAAAGTGTAAACATTTAATAGTTGATTCAGACCGCAAAACAATGATTGAAGATCATATAGGATCAATTGGATGCAATTGGAGGTCAAATGAATGAAATATAATGAAAGTATGTTCACAAATCAATTTCCAGTAAAATAAGTTATGCTTTGAATTTTTAGTTTCAGCCTGAAACCCATTTTTTGGATAGTAAACGCTCGAATTGGAAAAAAATATACTTTTAGAAGAATTGTTACACTTTGAATTATCTTTCCAACACATTTTGAATCATATCAATCAAATATCTGTAAAGAAAGTTATGGTTAAAATATTGAACGTTGCTCAGAGACAAATCGAAGCGAACTTGAGCACGCGCAAGCAATTCATGGTGCGCCGCGTATTCTATTTTCCCCAACCAGAGAGTCATTTGGCTCAACGGCACGCACACGATGGAAACAAATGTATCATATTTTTCCCAACTCGAGAGCCATTTGGCTCAACGGCGCGCTCAAAATGGTTATGCCTGTGCACGAGCACGGGCCGTTATAAGGCAAAGGTCGTTGGTCGAGAAAAGGGTCCAATGGTCGTTTGCATTTTGAAGGTCAAGTCAACCGTCGAAAAAAAAAATGAATACAAGAGATAGGAGATGGAATTTGGATAGGGTTAAAGTGAACATACCATTGATTATGAATGGACCTGCCTATATATAGAGAAATGAGACGGGCCAAGTGGGTGCTAATGAAATGGGCCAAAATCTAAGCCCAATATGCAATTGCTTAATAAAATGGGCTCAATCAAATTGATTAATCAATGCCAATTTAGTCAATGTGGAACTACCTTCGTCACAGTCATGACATGTAATTTATGGATATAACAATAGTCCCTCAAGTTTGAGTCGTACATTTATGTACGGGTCGAACTTCGAAATATAAGTTTTCAAGAAGGCCAAGTCTTATAAATTACCTAAAAAATATGAATAGCTTCATAAGCAAGGACTTACAAATTGTCTCGAAAATATGTATCAATCCCAAATAGGTGAGGACTTACAAATTGCTTCGAGAATATAAACCACTCTAATATATAAGGACTTATGAACTGCCTTAAAAAAATTGTGTGTAAGCCTAAATAAACGAGGACTTAAGAACTGCCTCGAAAGATAGATACCACATATAATTTATCGAAATTTCAGCAACATCTTCTCTATAATATGGTAAACTAACATGTAATACAACATAATCTTCACCGCACATGTATAAAATAAAATTGGGACCCATTTGCCCCTTCAAATAATGACAATAAAGAGAAATAATGATAATTTAAATTTCTTGAAAATATAATGTGATCATGCATCGTAAAAAAATATAATCTGTAGATGGTCAATCATGCATCATAGTAGATCATATGTTCTCGACAATGAAATGAAAATATAGATAATGCTGCAAAAGGTCTATCATGCATCATAGTAGATCATATGTTGTTGATAATGAAATGAAAATATAGATAACGTGGCATATGTACTAGCTGTAATATGTTATGACAGCAATGATGTGACATGCGTACTTGGCAGCAATAATATAATGCATATGCTAGCAGTAATGTAATGATACTAAGATACTAGTATCACAATAGCCCCAAAGTCTGAATCGAATATTTATATATAGGTCAAACTTAAAATATAAGCCACTGTGATTAAACTGGAATAGAGATGAGACTGAATATATAAACAGCTGTGATAAGCTGATGCAGAGACAATGCTCTAAATGTACGTAGCAGAGGTGATGCTCTAAATGTGAGTAGTAGAGGCGATGCTTTGGACATAAGTAGCAGAGACGATACTTTGGATGTATAAGTAGTTGAGTTGATGCTCTGTAGCAATGGTGATGTTCTTGACATAAGTTGCAGAGACGATGTTTTGGAAGTGTAAATAGTAGAGGTGGTGCTCTGGACATAAATTGTTGACATCCTTACACGGGGATGGCGCATCCATTTCAAGGGCTTCTTCCATGGTGTTTGATCTAACCATGGAAGGCTTAATCTTCATAGGTATTCGAGGCAGGACCTCTTGGTTGAGATGCCTCTCACCTCTCCTTTCAAAGTGGACATCATTGGATGGGGGATATGTGTTAGGATTTAGATGTTTTGTAATTGGTAATTCTGTAAACAAAATGACTGAATTGTAATTTATTTAAAAAGTCAATTAATAATGTGCAAATAGTTGAAAATAGGGTTTTCAGGTCTTAGGTTCGAGAATGGCAAAAGAAGAAAAATACGGCGCGAATTTTCGCTAGACTGTCGTCATGGATTGACTCGAGCGTAAAAAATAGAAACTCCATCGCTCGACTATTGCACGGCTTTCACTCGAGCTACAGCCTGTCGCTCGACTGTCGTTGAGTCCTCGCTCGAGTGACAATATTGTTCGAAAAATTTTTATTTCGCGATTTAAAGGTTTTTTACTCAGCACATTCATTTTCTAACCTATCTATATATAACAAAACACATTTAAACGTGAGAATTAAAGTTGATCATTTAAAGAGTTTCATCTGTGAGGGAATTCATATATTTTATCTTTCAACCTTCATCTTGTGAGTTTGTTTTTGTGAGAAAAACTTTGTTCCTATAATTCCAATACCAAACTGCCTTTCTTCTACATCTGGTTAGAGTTCTGAAGATCGAGGGAAGTTGACTAAAGTTCTAGTATGTGTAGAACAGGGTGTTCTTCATTTATCAACAGGAGATAGACGATTTCACAAGGCAAGGAGTGCTGTAGGGTAGCAGATTCTACGGAGAGCTTTGGCAATAATAACTAAGAATTCGTGTAGGGGAGTACGAGATTTAGAGAGAGATGTAAGGAGTGCAGTCGGGAGATCAGATAGTACGGGTCGTCTAGTCTGAAATATTGTAAGTTGTTAAAATCATTTATAGTAGATTGACTGGCAAAATGCCCTAAGTTTTTCCCAGTTGGGTTTCTTCTTGATCATACTAGTGTTGATTTACTACTTTTATTTTGTTTATTGATTGATCATACAAATTGCGGTATTCAAATTTAAGAATAAAATGACTTGCATGTTTAATTATCTAGAAAAGAATTAAAAAGTAACTTGTTGCGATTTAATTCATTAGTAATTTTAAATTCCGGATTATACACCTATTCATTCCATCTAGGTGTTGTTAGGATCGAACTACGCATTTTCAATTGGTATTAGAGCCTTAAATCGACCTTTAGTATATAATTCTAGATGAGTCAGTCATTGTCCGTGCCTTCGTTCTTCGACGAAAGCAATTATGCTTACTGAAAAGTCCGAATGAGAGTTTTTCTTAAAGCATTGGATCAACGTATTTGGATTAGCATTCAAAATCGGTGGGCTCCGCCTACAACAACTGTTGCTGGTGTAGTTACACCCACTGATATCTCATTGTGAACCAAAACTAATTTGGATGAGTGTAATTGGAATAGTAAGGGCATTCAAACCCTGTTCATGGCTGTGTCTGCTGAGGAGTTTAGGCGAGTGTCGACGTGTGAAACTGCTAAAGAAGTTTGAGATATATTAGAAACCACATATGAGGGTACCAAAACCAAACTCTAAACTGCAAATATTGGCTACTAAGTTTGAAGAGATTAGAATGAAGGACGATGAATCGTCGATTGTGCTATGTAACTAATATGTTTTAATTCCAGCAATAAATGAAGATGTTCATACCATTCTCTATATTGGCTTATATTAGATTCACTTCCCATGCTTCACTATCAATTTTTTTCTACAATTTTATTTCAATAATGAAGGTTCATGAGTATGGGATGGAGGTAATTTTAGTTATCTAAGTTTTCGGACAGCATCCACTGGTTGCCCTTAAAGCATCCGATTTTTGGTTTGCTAGTTGAAGGAGAATGACTATCATCTATCACTTTCGTAAAACAAAATATGCTCGAGATATCTAATGATTAGAGCTTAGTGGCAATTCCTTCCTACATGCTACAGAATCAAATTCAAGTTACACTGGTTGCATACACTTCAATTATGTGGAATTTTTAAGTTGTAATTTTCGAGTTGGTCGCCTACTCCCCAGTGAAATCGACTTGAGAAAGTTGGGCAAGTTACTGGAACCTTCTTCATGTTGCATCCATACTGGTTAAACACATTTACTGTCTGTATTCGATCCCGTAATCATCAAACAGGATCATCAAATTGATGGTATAAGCCTCTCTTTCGTTTTAGTAACTGTACCGTATCACTTGAAGTCAGTTTTCCACTATAGCCAGTAGCAAGGATAGTGGTGCTTAGAAACTGAATTTTATCTTAGTCATATTAATACTACGGTTGAATCCTGCTTTTGTGTTGTTGTTCTAACTTTAAGCTTCTCTTCTTTTCTTCTTTTTAATATCATTGAGGTAGAAGGTACGATGTAAACCATGGATTGCATCAAAATGTTCAAAAATTACTAAGCATTAATAATTAAACAAATTAGGATGAATAGGAAAAATGGACAATTCCCAGATAATATTGCAGGATTAAATGGCAATTACCATTAATTTCTCTCTAAAATATTGATTCTTAACTGCTATTTGTAATAGGGGTACTTACAAAAATACCTTTAAAATTAGGAATGTTTTGAAAAATATGTGAAAAGTTTTTAGGAAGTAAAAAATACTGTGTAAAATAAAAAAGTGACACAATGTCACTTTTTTTAAAGAAATGACACAAACTCAAAAAAAATGACAAAATAAAAAAAAAAGTGAAACAAACACTCAAAAAGTGATACAAACTTAAAAACAGTGAAACTCAAAAAAAGTGACAAATACCAAAATATTACAACCTATTTGTCATGACAATCCATATGCTGATCATATTAGGAAAATATAACTTATTGTTTCATTTTTTATCTTCTTAAAAAGTGACAAAAACTTAAAAAGTGACAAAAAACTAAAAAAAATGACAAAATCTAAAAAAGTGATACAATGTCACTTTTTTATTAAAAAAATGACATACAATGTTACTTTTATTAAAAATTGATGTTTGTCACTAAAAAAAAAGCGATAGAAATCAAGAATGCGACTAACAAACACAAAAAAAAAGGTGACAAATTTTTTTAGAAAAGTGACAAAAATTTAAAAAAAAGTGATGAATTCAAAAAAAGTGACATCAATAAAAATGTCGAGCATCTTTAAATCAATTTACCGCCACCATCATCTACCAACTTAGCCAAACTATTGACCTCCACTTAATGAAAGATCCCAACATGAGAACAAACTATAACTTTTATTATATTAAACCACATGTAACTT